>JAHLWY010006375.1:0-17995 GCA_020002185.1 Paraescarpia echinospica | reverse complement strand
AACTATAATTCGTCCTGTGACAACCAAGTTCTATCTTATTTCCTTTTGTTATACACGATGAGACTTTTGTTGTTGTCCTATGTTATATGTATATACATGTATATATATACATACAAATATACCGGTGTGTATTATCGACATTGGATAAACAGAAATTTTGTTCGTGTACACGAAAAGAAATTAAAGTCAGATAAATAAACTTGGTTTTCACAGGTCAAACTATATTTGGTGCTAGCCTGTGTTTTATCCAAGGTAAGTATATTGTACTATAAATAATTTTGACTGCTTCAGGAATACAGTGATGTTATATCATAGTATATAACCTTCATATGTACCCATCTATTTCCCATACACAAGACATGTAATACGTTCACAATTTTATTCTCTGGAATATTACAGTCATTCAGTGCAACTGAGTCGCCTTCTGTTATGCTTCCTAAATGAGCCGTAACATTGGAAGCTCAAAGCTCTAAGCTCTAAGACACAATATTAAAAAAACTATGTGTATTTAAGCACGTTGGTACAGATCATTAATAATTTCTTTTCAATCTGAAGACAAAACCCACCATACTAGTCTCGATTAACCACACTCCAATTCATGGCACTACCATTTGCCACATACAGTAATTCAATATAACATATGAACAGTAGTTGTAAGATTATGAAAAACAAACATGCAGTCATTCAATGCAACTGAGTGACCTTCTGTGTTGCTTCCTAAATGAGCCGTAACATTGGAGGCTCAAAGCTCTAAGACACAATATAAAAAAAAAACTATGTGTATTTAAGCACGTTGCACAGATCATTAATAGTTTCTTTTTTATCAAAACACAGAACCCCTGTACTAGTCTTGATTATCCAGACTCCATTTCATGGCACCACTGTTTGCCACACGGATCAGAATCTGAATCATAATAATTTATTTGATTCTTTTCGGATTCTTTTACACGAATAATTTACTTCCTTAATGTTGCTTTCTTCTTTAGGATACAATTGTGAACATAATATTTAACTGCGGCCCAGGATCGGTTTTGCAACGCACATTCTTTCCGCACAGCCTCTTCACATGCTTTCTTCCCGGGAACCTTCATCATCGTGATGAATGTCTTCAACTGTCTCTCTATCGCCGACTTCTCTTCAGTTGTCCAGGGCGTCTTCTTCACATCACCATGTCCTATAAAACAGAGAACTGTTGTAGAACCATAGCAAGTAGGCTAAATGACTGTACTTCAAAATGTTGTTAAGCGAATACACGTGTATTCATTGATCTACAAACATTGCAAATACCTTCTAAAGTTCATCTCGGATAAACGTTTGACGACTGTTCTAGCAAAGAATTGCATCTTTTTTCCTCTGTCATAATGTCGTACCACCAGGAGCCACCAACATGATTTCTAACACTGGGAATACACTAATAAGGGATCTCACATTTTTGAATGGATGGAATGGAATACTCCCCTACCAACGACTGTTAAATTGTTTGCAAATTGTTATCTCCAACAATGAATTAGGAATTATACTGACCCATTACCAATTAATGGTGAACTATTTTCAGGCGTGCGAACAACTGCGCCATAAGTAGCTATGTTATGACATGTCTCTAAAAGTTTTAGTAATACAACCTGACAGTGTGTATTGTTTTCGGTATGATGGATAGAGAAATATGAAGCCAGTAAACCATAGAATATATAATAAATTAAATTAATAGTACCTGTCTTCTTGTGCATTCGGCTATTTCTTGGCTGTTTCAATTGTCTCTCTGATGTGGTGTCCATGTCTGAAAGCAAGAGGTAGACATTTGTCAAATAAAAAACTTAGTACATGCAAAATACGAATACACTATTTTCCAAAACATTTTTGTTATCCTTATAGCTAGAGATAAATTATGTGCAATTTTGCAGCACTGACATTCCCTGTAATATTTTTGTGATAAAGATTTTTTCTATTTATGATGTAGTTTTAAATTTCATTTTATTTGTGTAAATACCTTACTTATTGTAGTTAATTTGTTATTGCATGTCATATATTACTGCTATTTTAATATATATATAACTGAAATATTAGTTTTTGGTTTATAAATACTTAATCTACATTTCATTTACTTATTGTTGTCTTAAGTTATTAAATCTGGTTTAATAGTCCATTTTGATATGTTATACATTTTAATGCACGCTACGATTGCATGTATCAACAGTAGCGTCTTTGTGCAGGTTTTACGCCAGGAAACATACCGCATTATAAATGTTTAACAGTAATATTACACTTCAACATTTCACGACAATATCCTTTTTCTATATACCGTGGTACTAAGCAATGATTTTTTTGTTTTTTATATATTTTAGATGCATACCTTCATCAGTCTCCAAGTCGTGATTTTCAGAATGTTCAGCTTGAACAGTCTCTGCAAAGTAGAATTCACCAACAACCTTATTAGATATTTGACTGGGTCCTAATCCTATAACAGTATTTTGTTAGCAGGTTATACAAATTAATTCTGACTTTAATGTACCAATTTGACAAAGAACCCAGTGGTGTGGTCGGGCAAAATCTTGTTATAAGATAAGGTAAACAGTTTTTAGCCATCTTAAATAACATAAACTAACCCTCTGGGTCAAACTCTATTTCGTCGAAGTCTTTGTCTTTCCACTTTGCAATTTCTCCTTGGTTAACTGCATGAAGCACCTTCGTAACTTTGGCTGCTTCAAGAAGGTTGTCAGGCAGTCTGTAAAAGGATCGATGTATCCTGATGTCGTGGCCAAGGAAGTTGGCAAGGATGTCTTGACTGTTCTCACTTAGACTGAGCACCTGGCACATTGTTGCCAGCTGTTTGCGCAAGTTTGTTGAAGTCATGAGTTCTGGACGATTTGCACCACATTTCTTCGCATACTTTCGCAGACAGTCATGTCCTCTGTATGGTGCAGCTGATATGCCGGGTCTAGCAAATATGAATTCAGACTGGACCCCAGCAAGGTCTCGTTTGCTGACCAGTACCTGCATTGTTGCCATCATACTCTGGGTTAGAAGCACAGGAACTCGCCTCCCTCGCTTGCCTTTGGTTTCTATTCTCAGGTGGCTTCGACACAAATGGACTTCAAACTTTGACAGGGATTTCTGAATTTCTCTTGAAGGCTCTGATTTGTTTTTGACCGCTGTTTCATAGTCAGACAACTTCATACGTTCTGCTTCTCCACTTCTCCTCCTGTTAAACAGGATCACTTGTGCCAAAGTGAGTTGAACAGCATCGACATAGGCATGCGAGTCACGATCGATTTCAGACAATTTGTGCTCTATTTCCTCAGATAGAAACTGCTGCAATTTTACAACATCTTCAATCAAAGGCAAGATGCGTGGTCTGTTGTATTGCTGTTCTCTCAAGGTTGACAGATACATTGTGCTAACTCTGTCACTCCATTCGCTGGCATAAAGGTCAAGAAATGATTGAGCCTTCTTTACTGTGTCATTGTTGCTTTCAATGAGGCCTGCAGAGTGAAGAAGTTTGGCACACTTAACCAAACTGGCTCCAAGTTTCAACGGCAAAGAAGGAATCTTGTAACTGTGGCATCTGTCATCATAGCCAGCAACTTCTTTAACCCCTTGAAGGAGTAGCTCCCAACTAGTCGGTTCGAGGCAACTTTCCAAATCTGATCTGGAACCGGTGATCTTCCTGATTCCTAAAATCAGTCTTCCAAGCTCTCTCAGTTTGTTTGATATGTAGTTGCGATTGTGAACTTGATGGCCATATTTTTCATACAACCGAACTCCATATGCCATAATCAAATGGTCACTCTCTATTGCACGTTTCACATCATCATCCACCATGTGAAACAAGATGTTACCATGCAGATCTTTGCTCTTTACTTTCAACGGCAGAAGAAGTTTCCCACTTCTAATTGGTTCACAACGTTTTGCTTTACCGCCTACACCTTCCTTCAGTGGACAAGAGATTTGGTGTTTCCACATGTCAGATTGTACCTACATAGCCAAGCAGTACTGACATGGTATATATGCACTGACGTCTGAAGACTGGGTTGGTCTGGCTCTGTATTTTGGTATAATGCATCCTGATCCTTTTTCAATCACACTGTAATTGTGGTTAAAGTCGCCTTTGTTAACCAGGGCTGCCCAAGCTGCCCTTCTTTCCTTTGATTTTGTAGTAAGGCTTAGCACTTTTCCGACTTCCATCTCATTTGCATGTACTTGTTCCAAGTGCCTTGCCATTTTGGAAACTTGCTTTTCACAATACAGACAACTGTGGTTCTTCAACTGTCGTTTGCCATCACCCACCAAAGCCTGTTGCAAGTACAGCTTGTTTTCCTGCTGAACTGATGTGGTGCTGCTAACCGAGTTACATGATCCATTCACTGTTTCCTTACTACTGCTGGCCTCATTACACATGGAAGAAACTTCAGACATTTTATCTGCATTTTCTTCCATTTCTTCGACATCTGATGTAGTTTTGTTGCCCTCCAAATGAACTGATGTACTCTCTTCATTTAAAGGGTTGTAATCCTCGTCAAACTCATCATCAGAAACACTATCTGACACAACAGAATCATCATCATAAGAGGACTCGTCTGTTTTTTCAGCAGTAGTCGAGGTAGTCTGTGAGTCGTTTACTTCACTGCACACTGAAAACACTTCAGACATTTCATCTGAATCGTTTTCCATTTTTTCATCACATGATACATTTCCGGTGCTCTCCAAATCAACTGATGTACTTTTTTCATCGAACGGGTTGCAATCCTCATTTAACACTTCGTGATCTATGTCACCAGAGACACTATCTGATACAACATAATCATCATCGAATGGGTTGTAATCATCATCTAACTCTTTGTGATCTAATTCACCAGAGACGCTATCTGATACAACAGAATCATCATCATCGAATGGGTTGTAATCATTATCTAACTCTTCGTGATCTAATTCACCAGAGACACTATCTGATACAACAGAATCATCATCATCGTAAGAGGACTCATCTGGTTTTTCAGCACAAGCTTCCTTGGTAGGCACGAGTGTGCTGGGGTTAGTTGAGGTAAACAGTGACTCGCATACTTTGTTGCAAGAAGATCTCTTCGTCTGAAACATATTGCCTAAGTTTTAATATTATGTTCTGTGAGATATATGCATTTCCCATGGTATTATTTCATATGTGAGTGATAACAGTAAATGTACGAGTAAATAACAGTGACAGTATGCAAAAAAGTTGAAATATTACAATCAGGCAATCTGGAAAAAGTTGAGTTGAAAAAGGGTGAAGTTCAAAAAACTGTTCGACATTAAGTGAACATAATAATACCCCAGCAATGTACATTCTGGAATAGTAATATATTAGTGTTATTTTAGTAGAAACCATACAAAATAATAACTGTGTCTGTAATACTAACTATCAGAATGTATGTTAGTGTTGCAAGGCTTAATTGTGACAAACAATGTAAGATAATATTAACATTATATCTGCCAATCTCCACTGATTATTAGTGTGATATATGTTACACTAATAATGACAAGAAACCTTTACCTTTTGTGCGGTTGTCAGACGACTGGCGTTTAACTGAAAAAAAGATATAAATTGTACAAGTTAAGAACAAAATAACAATTGTTAATTGATGGTCGATTCGGCAAATTGGAGAATATATTGTTTCTCATGTTTCTTTTAAATGTGGTCCAGTTATTCTTAAACTACTCCAATAAAGGGCAAACATAGACATATTTCAAGGAAAATATCTAGCGAATTGGGTGAAATTGTAGCCTGACCTCCACACATTTCATGGGACAAATATATTTGTCCAGGGACACAGGTTATGTGTAAGGTAGTAAGTAGTCTGGACATAGTTTTCATATGTTGTTCATAGTTGTAATATATTCATGTTGTAATATGTGTTGACATGCTAATTAAGAGATGGTACACATCTTAGTTTCCATTATAATGTCGCTACCAGCCACAATATGGCAGCACCATATGCTAAGTAGATGATGTATATTGTTACATTCTATATTTTGTGAAACTACCTTTTCATGATTTAATTGCCAAGGTGTTGATTATAATTATATTTAGATAATGAATTACTATGATTAACCAATTGCTTGAATGGTATGAGATAAACTATCTCCAGAGACACTGATCATGTGTTTTGACCAAGCATTGGTACAGCAGCTGTGGGCTAGGCTGGCTCAGGTTTCACACAAGGAGATGACATGTAATTTTGGTGAGTGTCAACTTGTTCAATAATACTTTTAAGGTATTATTTCCCTTTTCTAATTACACCACATTGTGAAGTGGAAGATTGTAATTATTTGACCTAAACTTGGATGGATGTTTTAAAGCAATTATTTAGTTATATAAGGGTTTTCACTATATGGAAAATTGCTTTGAGCATGCACCAGAGGATGTTGCAGTTGACCCCCACTGGCTGCCTGTAAACAGTAGTGGTCTTAATGAGTTTTAAAATGCTTGCATCCTGCTGGTGATATAACTTGCTGAGTATACAGTTTTAATCATGTTTAATCAGATACTGTGTTTTGTATTATGATGCTTAATCTAAGCTATTAGGTTACTATGCCATATTATGCATTTAGCAGAATGTGTTCTATGAAGCTATGCAGTCAGTATCAGAAACTGCCCAGTGGCCATTAATGTCCTCATGATAACTGAATATGGTAACAAGAAGTAGTATAGGTATATGGAATTGCAATAACTGTTTAAATAATTATCTGTATTCTGCTATAAATGACATGTTGCACCATGCCATTGCAGGAGGGAACCAGGCCTCAATGAATGATGTGAGATTCATTAATGAGCCTCCAGAGCAGTGTTGGGGTGAACATGGTCATTACAGTCATGGTAGATTATGTAATTATTGCATCTGCTAGATGCATAGAGTTGTGTTTGTTGATTTACATACAATTGTATTCCTGGTATAACTTGTATGACAATTATATATTTTAGATTACTTTACATTATACTGGATTCATTATACTGTGTATGTGTCTCTACGCATCATATTGTGTCTATGTATATTTATACCAGACCTGAGTGCGAGTACGAGTTCTTTGAAGATGGATAAGTATGAGTAAGAGTACATTGCTAAAGGCTGAGTCTGATTTGAGCCACCTTACTTTTACAGAGGAAGACTGGCAGTTCTTAGCAGTTAGCACTGTCAGCCAGTGACAAGTGGCATGGTCTCCAGACTACATCAAAGGCATTTTCTGTCTAACTGGTGGGTTAACTGCTAATTGGCTCTTTATGGACATCCTAGTGACTTAATTAAACAAACAGATTTATGGCCTGAACTGATAGCCTACAATCATTGTTTGCTTAACCTGGTGTTTCTGACTGGGAAAGATGCTGCCTGTTGCCATGTTTGGGTATGATATTCATGGTTATCAGAGAATGAGGATGTACTGTGTGTAGGGATGGGATGGTAAGCTGGTATTTTATCAGAAAAAACAAAATATTAAAAAAATAGTTGAATATTTAAATATTTCAGGAGTTTCATTATATAACCAAATAAGTTAATTATCCCCAGTACATATTGAGAAAGTACTCAGATGTACTCGTAAAATCTGAGTACAATGAGTATGAGTACAAGTCCATGACCCATAAGTTTTATGAGTATGAGTACTTCAAACATATACTCAAGTACACAAGTACCGAGTACTTCCGCGCCAGGTCTGATTTGTACTGTTAGTACCATATTGAAACACTGTTTACGTTTTTGTTGTGAGTCCGGAAGCTAGACCACAAATAAAGAACTTCATTGACGATTGGAGCCGAATAGTTGGTTGCACTAATTGGCACCATCACACATGTAATGATCTATTAAAATGATTTTGTTGGAGTTGTCTGTATATTATACACAACAGTAACAATAACCATACCATTTGCTGGCCATAAGATACAGGCAACTTCCTTTTCTTCGACATGCTGCAGCGTCACCTATAAAACAAAAATTAAATGTTTCTCGTAGGAAAATCAGTGTGTTCTGGTAACTTGGATATTGATATACAGGTATGATTTGATATGTAGATATGATTTGATATTTAGTTAAGACTCAGGGGCCGGTTTTATGAAACGTACTTACAGTTACACAATTACTTAGCGTCACGTGTTTGCGTAAACTCCTATGCTCGCTTATATTAAACAATTCACGTAATTTACTAAGACAATCAGCTTAGCGTTAAGAACGTTCTTAGCCGCTTCATGAAACCGGCCCCAGGTTCCGCTGACAGCGCCGTAGCGCGTTACTACGTTAGTTTTGACCTATATCGCGCTTGATCGGAACTCGGCCTCAGGCCTTCCATGCACCCAAAAGACATAATGACATAACTACATTAACTACGAAACTTATAACAACTAACATAACTAACTAAAATAACAGATAAAACAAGTAGTTACGTATACACAGCGCGAATACACAACAACAAAACGAATTCACCGAGCATTCTCCGAGCAATGGCGGAGTTTTCGTTGTTATGCCACGTGACTTGGGCTACGACTCGTCATGCAAGTTGAAAATTAGCGTGATCAATTTATGTCTATGGCCGCGGGTCACATATACCATAATTATTATAAACGGCACAATTTTACATATCGAGTCTACACTACAGACTTCTTTGAGTATCAAATATAAACACAGATGTAGCTATACATTGCGAAGGGAGCGCGGCTAGTGTATTTGTTAGCACATCCGCCTGGCATGCCAGCGCTGTCACTGTCACTGAGTTCGAAACCCGGACCGGGCTGGCATGATATTTGGTGTAAAAAACTGGCTCTCGACATTGGTAACTGGTGTATCCCTCGTGACTCGGAGATCACGTTAATGTCGGTCTCGTCTCAATTTGGGACGTAAAAGAACCACTGAGGACGACAAGCACCCTGGCAATGACCACCCTCAGTCAGTGCCAGCATAATTATCAAGCAAGGTCGGTTCGGAGATCATGCCGATATTGTTCTAAAAAAGCTGACTAGTTGAATGAGACCTCATAATACCATTACATTGTAACCACAATAATACAGACAAGCCAGTTAATAGAACGTTGCCGAGCGCTGGAAACAACTAGAAGAAACTAGAATATGAAATGTTACCAAAAAAGACTATACTCACGTTTTTCTTGGCGGACTTTTTTCCCGCCCGAGTCATGGACCACGCATGCGCATTTCGTGTTTGTGTATGGAGAAAATGGAGCGGCAGTTTCGAAAACCCGATGGGCACACTCACAGTACACAGAAAACCCACTGAAACTGCTAAATGAGAACTTTGCGAATTTTCATAAAACACAACTCAGGCAACTTTATTGCACTCATTAAAATAAAAAACAAGTGGGGACTTGGAATCAGGTCCCCACTTGTTTTGAAGTCCTCAGTTGACGGGTGTGTAAACACATGCAGGTCCTCAGTTGGCAGCTAGTACACACCCACACACACACGCACACACACACACACACACACACACACACACACACACACACACACACACACACACACACACACACACACACACACACACACACACACACACACACACACACACACACACACACACACACACACACACACACACACACACACGTACATACACACACAAACAAACAGGCATATGACATTTTGTGTGTTTGTTTCTAGGGCTTCAAGCTCTACAACGTTGCACAAATGGAGCAGACAAAACGTCTACATTGTCCGCAAGGCGCTGGTTGCTGACGTGTTTGAACTCTACGGAGATGAGAAATTAGCAAACAAGAAACTCTTAGTCGAGTTTGTTGGGGAACCAGGGCTTGATTGTAAAGGTTTGACAAGAGACCTCTTCACGTGTTTTTGGAGAGACACAGGACCAGGAAGGAATCGTGGAAGTTTGAGTGTCTCGGACGCATTCTCTCCCACTCTGTAGCTATGACAGGGAATGTCCCCTCGATCCTGGCCAGGTCTACCCTCATCAAGTTGGTCACAGACTCCGTGGTAGATGACGACTGTCTTCTGGAGGACTTCCTCTTGTTTGTGACGACTCGAGAGAAAGCCTTGTTAACAAAGGCTATGTCCGACTTCACCAGCTTGACGGAAGACGAATCTGAGAGGTTGCTGAACTTCTACACGGCACATGGTTTCCAGAACATTGTAACAATAACAATGATAATGGAATTACTTCTTTAGCGCAAATATCCTCTGAAAATCTAAGGTCAATGGCGCAATAAATCCAAAGGATTAAGCGTTCTCATTGTCAAGTAGAGCTAGAGCACAAGTCGTCAACAGATGGACGGAACTGCTAAGAAGCTAAGCATGTTATGCATTATTAAAAAGATAGTTTTTAGTTGACGGCGAAATTAAACTATATTTCTTACTGACTTTGCTTGCGTTTTTGGACGAGACATTAATTATCATTAATGATCATACTAAATATTCTACATTAGCATTGTACGAAATTGTAGCTGAAGCAACTGATATTGTATGCTTAGTTCGTGTCTATGTTACAATGTGGTCATATTTGTGTGTAACTGATAACATCAGAATGTGTTGTTACCTTGATTGTTTGACATAGCTACGTAATTGAGCTGTCTTGCACATTACCAGCATTTTAAGTGATATGTTTGACTGTTAACATAAACTGTTATTTTCGCAATGGTATATTTTTGTTTTATTTACGCGTTTAATGTATACTGGCTGCATCATTTATGAGCGGGTTTCTTTTTAATGACGTAACAACCTTATGTGTTTGAATAGAAAATGGCGACATTTTCTTATGATGAAACCTAGCGGAATTCGTTTGATATTGTATCGCAGGTTGATAAGTGGCGACCCACAGGGACTAATCTAGACGTTTGTACGTCAAGATCTATAGGGTATCTTAACCTTGCATTTAGCGTGATAACATTGGACAAGTTTTATTTGCATGATGTCATCTCTCTCTCACAATATTCCGTGTGTAGGCCCTAATGAAAATAACACAACGATCTTTGGAAACGTAGTTTTTAGAAACACCTACCTGTACAGTTGTTGTTTCAGTGGGAGTGATATTGTATTCAACAGAGAGACTCAGCTGGTCTGATCTTGTTATAGGTACACAATAAACATTCAGGTGTTTTATATTATAACCGTAAGGCACTGACTGTCTCCTGGCCAATACGGACCCAGAGAGACTCAACTGGTCTGATCTTGTTGTAGGTAAACATTAAACATTCAGGTGTTTTATATTATAACCATAAGGCACTGACTGTCTCCTTGCCAATACGGACCCAGAGAGACTCAACTGGTCTGATCTTGTTGTAGGTAAACATTAAACATTCAGGTGTTTTATATTATAACCATAAGGCACTGACTGTCTCCTGGCCAATACGGACCCAGAGAGACTCAACTGGTCTGATCTTGTTGTAGGTAAACAATAAACATTCAGGTGTTTTATATTATAACCGTAAGGCACTGACTGTCTCCTGGCCTATACGGACCCAGAGAGACTCAACAGGTCTGATCTCGTTGTAGATAAACAATAAACATTCAGGTGTTTTATACTATAACCATAAGGCACTGGCTGTCTCCTGGCCAATACGGACCCGGAGAGACTCAGCTGGTCTGATCTTGTTGTAGGTAAACATTAAACATTCAGGTGTTTTATATTATAACCATAAGGCACTGACTGTCTCCTGGCCAATACGGACCCAGAGAGACTCAACTGGTCTGATCTTGTTGTAGGTAAACATTAAACATTCAGGTGTTTTATATTATAACCATAAGGCACTGACTGTCTCCTGGCCAATACGGACCCAGAGAGACTCAGCTGGTCTGATATTGTTGTAGGTAAACATTAAATATTCAGGTGTTTTATACTATAACCATAAGGCACTGACTGTCTCCTGGCCAATGCGGACCCGGAGAGACTCAGCTGGTCTGATCTTGTTGTAGGTAAACAATAAACATTCAGGTGTTTTATATTATAACCGTAAGGCACTGACTGTCTCCTGGCTTATACGGACCCAGAGAGACTCAACTGGTCTGATCTTGTTGTAGGTAAACAATAAACATTCAGGTGTTTTATACTATAACCATAAGGCACTGACTGTCTCCTGGCCAATACGGACCCAGAGAGACTCGACTGGTCTGATCTTGTTGTAAGTAAACAATAAACATTGAGGTGTTTTATATTATAACAGTAAGCCACTGACTGTCTCCTGGCCAATACGGACCCAGAGAGACTCAACTGGTCTGATCTTGTTGTAGGTAAACAATAAACATTCAGGTGTTTTATATTATAACCTTAAGGCACTGACTGTCTCCTGGCCAATACGGCCCCAGAGAGACTCAACTGGTCTGATCTTGTTGTAGGTAAACAATAAACATTCAAGTGTTTTATATTATAACCGTAAGGCACTGACTGTCTCCTGGCCAATACGGACCCAAAGAGACTCAACTGGTCTGATCTTGTTGTGGGTACACATTAAACATTCAGGTGTTTTATATTACAACCGTATGGCACTGACTGTCTCCTGGCCAATACGGACCCAGAGAGACTCAACTGGTCTGATCTTGCTGTAGGTAAACATTAAACATTCAGGTGTTTTATATTATAACCGTAAGGCACTGACTGTCTAATAATAGGTTTTGACCATCAAATATAGATTTATAGCAGTATTTGTTGTATGCGCTTTGTCTTTCTTGCTGTATCGGTGTGTTTCGCGTGGTATCCATTATTTCGCAAACAACATATTCCTCCTTCAATGGACTGAAGATTCCGTTAATTGGTTTTTATAAATATGACATAATTACCTCACAAGAAACTTTTTTATCTTTTGAATATATGTATTTCGGCTGCATCTCGCAATCTTCATCGGCAAGATGACGGTACGGGTGTGTCACATGACCCCTGTCATGTGACACAAGCTGGAGAAGGACTGCTGGGAGCTCCTGGGCAACGTCGCGATTCACTGTACGTTTCCTCTGTAGATGTTGATTGTCTCTTTATCTTTCTTCGGTGTCAGTTCTCCTCGTGGTTTAAAATTATGACGTCTTTCAATGAACACTGATGGCCTGTGTACGGTGTACTCGATGTCTTAACTCAACACCCGTCTGTTGTACGGTGTACTCGATGTCTTAACTCAACACCCATCTTTTGGACGGTGTACGCGATGTCTTAACTCAACACCCGTCTGTTGTACGGTGTACTCGATGTCTTAACTCAACACCCGTCTGTTGGACGGTGTACTCGATGTCTTAACTCAACACCCGTCTGTTGGATGGTGTACTCGATGTCTTAATTCAACACCCGCCTATTGGATGGTGTACTCGATGTCTTAACTCAACACCCGTCTGTTGGACGGTGTACTCGATGTCTTAACTCAACACCCATCTGTTGGACGGTGTACGCGATGTCTTAACTCAACACCCGTCTGTTGTACGGTGTACTCGATGTCTTAACTCAACACCCGTCTGTTGGACGGTGTACTCGATGTCTTAACTCAACACCCGTCTGTTGGATGGTGTACTCGATGTCTTAATTTAACACCCGCCTGTTGGATGGTGTACTCGATGTCTTAATTCAAAACCCGTCTGTTGGATGGTGTACTCGATGTCTTAACTCAACACCCGTCTGTTGGATGGTGTACTCGATGTCTTAATTTAACACCCGCCTGTTGGATGGTGTACTCGATGTCTTAATTCAAAACCCGTCTGTTGGACGGTGTACTCGATGTCTTAACTCAACACCCGTCTGTTGGATGGTGTACTCGATGTCTTAACTCAACACCCGTCTGTTGGATGGTGTACTCGATGTGTCAACTCAACACCCGTCTGTTGGATGGTGTACTCGGTGTCTTAATTCAACACCCGTCTGTTGGATGGTGTACTCGATATCTTAACTCAACACCTGTCTGTTGGATGGTGTACTCGATGTGTCAACTCAACACCAACCTGTTGGAAGCGTATCATTTTAGTGAAATGGAAATGACATGGAAATGAGCTAAGAAAAAGCAAAATAATAAAACAAATAGTTGTATCGAGAACAATATGAGGATAATGAGTAACGGAGATCTCACTGGACAAGTAAAGTCGTTCAAATACATCATCGGAAGGCAGCTCAAGTGAAGAAATCAAAGCTAGAATAAGCCAAGCGATATCAGTCATGGCAAGACTTAAACAAATATAGCTTAACAACAACATCACTGCAGCCACAAAAATCAACTTATTTAAAAGCCAATCGTGGACAATACTTACCTACGGACGTGAAAGCTGGACTTCTAATGCAGAAACTGAGAGGAGGCTGCCAGCTTTTGAGATGAAATGCTTACTAGGAAACTTAAAAATATCATAAAGAAAACACAAGACCAATGAATACGTAAGAAACACAATCACCAACTTGGCTGAACCTCATCAACTTGCCCTAGATGCCACAAAACCACACGCCACAACACTACCCGCCATAACACCACACGCCACAACACCACACGCCACGACACCATCGCCAAAGAAATACTCCAAGGCACCGTGAGAGGGGGGAGACCAAGACAGATGTGGCTCAACAGCATCGCAGAATGGACTGAGTTGCTGCTCAAAGATCTCCTACATTCAACACGAGATGGAGACCGGTGGCGGCAGATAGTCGACAAATCATCCAGACGTGTAACCCAACGATCATCTCGGTGAAATGCTGAGTGAGTGAGTGAATGAATGAGTGAGTGAGTGAGTGAGTGAGTGAGTGAGTGAGTGAGTGAGTGAGTGAGTGAGTGAGTGAGTGAGTGAGTGAGTGAGTGAGTGGGTGAGTGGGTGAGTGAGTGAGTGAGTGAGTGAGTGAGTGAGTGAGTGAGTGACTTAGTGAGTGAGTGAATGAGTGAGAGTATATTGTATTGCTAATAAAGGTAAGTTCTGATATAGTGCAATATTCAGTCCTTTGGACTATTCAAACCGGTCTACACATTGCTCACTGGCAGACCTGCTCAATCGGACACCATATCGACTTCTCAGGGAAGCATTCAGCCACGCTGCAATTATCGTACACAAATATCCACCATTGTCTATAGACAGCTACTCTTTCATACAACTGAGTAAACTGGAACAACGCAGCTTGAACGAACTTGCCCAAGATTCGACACCGCCGCACAGAATTCGAACTCGTTGATGTTGCTACCGCCCGTAATTGATGCTGCTGATACCGCTGCTAATATTGCTGGTGCTACGGCTGTTGCGGCTGCTACAGCTGTTGGTGATGATGCTACGACTGCTGCTGATGCTATTGCCGCTGTTGCTGCTGCCACCGCCGCTGCTGTTGCTTCTGCTACCGCCGCTATTGTTGATTTTGTTGGTACTAATGCTGTTTCCGTTGCTACCGTTGCTGCTGTTGCTATCACCGTTGCAGTTGCTACGGCTACTGCTGCTGCTACCGCTACTCTTCCTACTGTTAGCGCTGCTTCTGTTGCCGACGCTGCTTTTGCTGCTGCTTCTACAACCGCTACTTTTGCTATTGCTATCGGTGCTGTAACTGCTTCTACCGGCGCTGCTACTACTGTCGCCGCCGCAGCTACTGCTACCGCCGCTGCTGTTGCTGCTGCTACCGCCGCTGCTGTTGCTGCTGCTACCGCCGCTATTGCTTATTTTGCTGGTACTAGTGCTGTTTCTGTGTCTACCGCTGCTGCTACCGTTACTGCGGTTGCTACCACCGCTGCAGTTGCTACGTCTACTACCGCTGCTGCTACTGCTACTGTTCCTACTGCTAGCGCTGCTTCTGTTGCCGATGCTACCGCTGCTGTTGTTGTTGGTGCTACGGCTGCTGCTTTTGATACAGACACTGCTACTGCTGCTACCGCCCGTAATTGATGTCGTGGCCACCGCTACTGTTGCTGCTGGTGATATGACTATTGTCGCTGCTACCGCCGCTGTTGCGGCTGCTACCGCTGCTGTTGCTGTTACCGCCGCTGTTGCTGCTGCTATCGCTGTTGATGCCACATCCGCCACTACTGTTGCTACTGCTACAGCTGCTGCTGCCACCGCCTCTATTGCTGATGTTGCTACTGCTGCTTTTGCTGCTGCTCCTACAGCCTACAGCCGCTACTGTTGATATTGCTATCGCTGCTACTGCTACCTGCGCTGCTACTACTATCACCTGCGCTGCTACTACTATCACCGCCGCTGCTACTGCCACAGCCGATGCTGATGCTGCTACAGCTGATACTTTTGCTGCTACCGCCGTCGTTGCTGCTGCTGCCGCCTTTGCTGTTGCTGATGCTACCACCGCTTCTAATGGAGCTACCGCCGCTATTGCTGTTGCTACTGTTGCTGCTGCTACTGCATCTGTTGCTGCTGCTACTGCTGTTGCTGCTGCTATCGCTGCTGCTGCTGCTACCGCTGTTGCTACTACCGCCGCTGTTCCCAAACCTGTGGTCAGGCCGTCAGATCACAGTTTCTACGCATAGTGACAGATCGATACAACTTAATGTAACTGATTTATTTAGTTCTGTCAATGACCCTCACATGACTCGCAGAGGTCAAAAGTCTCAAATGTAACTTTTGACGTCTGCTTATTATTACACGTTTATAATAACCACATAGAAACATAAATAATGCTTATTATTACACGTTTATAATAAACACGTAGAAACATAAATAATGCTCATTATTACATGTTTATAATAAACACGTAGAAACATAAATAATGCTTATTATTACACGTTTATAATAAACACGTAGAAACATAAATAATGCTTATTATTACACGTTTATTATAAACACGTAGAAACATAAATCATGCTTATTATTACACGTTTATAATAAACACGTAGAAACATAAATAATGCTTACTATTACACGTTTATTATAAACACGTAGAAACATAAATCATGCTTATTATTACACGTTTATAATAAACACGTAGAAACATAAATAATGCTTATTATTACACGTTTATTATAAACACGTAGAAACATAAATCATGCTTATTATTACACGTTTATAATAAACACGTAGAAACATAAATAATGCTTATTATTACACGTTTATTATAAACACATAGAAACATAAATCATGCTTATTATTACACGTTTATAATAAACACGTAGAAACATAAATAATGCTCATTATTACACGTTTATAATAAACACGTAGAAACATAAATAATGCTTATTATTACACGTTTATAATAAACACGTAGAAACATAAATAATGCTTATTATTACACGTTTATAATAAACACGTAGAAACATAAATAATGCTTATTATTACACGTTTACAATAAACACGTAGAAAAATAAATCATGCTTATTATTACACGTTTACAATAAACACGTAGAAACATAAATCATGCTTATTATTACACGTTTATAATAAACACGTAGAAACATAAATAATGCTTATTATTACACGTTTATAATAAACATGTAGAAACATAAATAATTACTTTCTATTTATGTATACTATATGTTGCTAATTTCCCAGAGAAATGGTCAACGCTATCAAATATTGATCTATCATTCTATATCACCGAGACGATTTATGTCTGTGTGTCTGTTTGTCGCTATGCCTGCCTGCTGTCCGTTTATATGTATGTATGTATGTCTGTCTGTCTGATAGTCTGTCTTTGCTTTCTCTCTCTTCTCATTTTCAGCACTGAGTATCTTGTATATATTTCTGTCGTCATGATTTGCTTGAAGTATTTGAAACACTGTTGTGCCGAATGACGTAACCAAGCCTGGTGACGTCAGACAAGTTATCACAACTTAATGTTGAAGAAAATGTTGTGATTATAATTAAGGTCTGCGATCTATATCCCCACGTATAAACTAAACCATCGTCTAATAATTATTATGACTGACTCATTTCTACGTCAGTTATGATATTAAATAAAATGTAATGAACTTCACTTTAGTTAATCCAATAATCACTTACGAGGCAGTAACTGTGAGTTGAACGAGATGGCGGCATGCGTGGATTCTGAATTGGGCGTAGTATATGTTACACGATACACCCCATTCTGCACCAGTGAAATGGCATACGGAACTAGCATTCAGTATCCGTTACTTTCGG
>JAHLWY010006374.1:0-55109 GCA_020002185.1 Paraescarpia echinospica | reverse complement strand
GAGACTCACCCGAGACGTCTCCCTAGTGCCTAGACCATACATGACATCGTAAGTAACCCCGCACACCGAGGAGACTCACCCGAGACGTCTCCTTAGTGTCTAGACCATACATGACATCGTAAGTAACCCCGCACACCGAGGAGACTCACTCGAGACGTCTCCTTAGTGTCTAGACCATACATGACATCGTAAGTAACCCCGCACACCGAGGAGACTCACCCGAGACGTCTCCTTAGTGTCTAGACCATACATGACATCGTAAGTAACCCCGCACACCGAGGAGACCCACCCGATACGTCTCCTTAGTGTCTAGACCATACATGACATCGTAAGTAACCCCGCACACCGAGGAGACTCACCCGAGACGTCTCCTTAGTGTCTAGACCATACATGACATCGTAAGTAACCCCGCACACCGAGGAGACTCACCCGAGACGTCTCCTTAGTGTCTAGACCATACATGACATCGTAAGTAACCCCGCACACCGAGGAGACTCACCCGAGACGTCTCCTTAGTGCCTAGACCATACATGACATCGTAAGTAACCCCGCACACCGAGGAGACTCACCCGAGACGTCTCCTTAGTGTCTAGACCATACATGACATCGTAAGTAACCCCGCACACCGAGGAGACTCACTCGAGACGTCTCCTTATTGTCTAGACCATACATGACATCGTAAGTAACCCCGCCCATCGAGGAGACTCACCCGATACGTCTCCTTAGTGTCTAGACCATACATGACATCGTAAGTAACCCCGCCCATCGAGGAGACTCACCCGATACGTCTCCTTAGTGTCTAGACCATACATGACATCGTAAGTAACCCCGTCCATCGAGGAGACTCACCCGATACGTCTCCTTAGTGTCTAGACCATACATGACATCGTAAGTAACCCCGCCCATCGAGGAGACTCACCCGATACGTCTCCTTAGTGTCTAGACCATACATGACATCGTAAGTAACCCCGCCCACCGAGGAGACTCACCCGATACGTCTCCTTAGTGTCTAGACCATACATGACATCGTGGGGTAACCTCAGTACCACCGAGGGACTCGAGACGTCTCCTTAGTGGCTCCAGACTACATGACATCGTAGTAACCTGCACACTGAGGGAGACTCCCACTGAGACGTCTTCCCAGTGTCTAGGGACTACATGACATCGTAAGTAACCCCACACTGAGGGAGACTCACCTGAGACGTCTCCTAGTGTCTAGGACTACATGACATCGCAACTCCTGCACACCGAGGGAGACCCACCCGATACTGTCTCTTTCTTAGTGTCTAGACCATACATGACACGTGGTAACCCTGTACCACTGAGGAGAGACTCACCGACGTCTCCTTAGTGCTGTAATTCATAAGCATGACATCGGTAACCCCACACACTGAGGAGACTCACCTGAGACGTGTCTCCTAGTGTCTAGACCATACATGACATCGTAAGTAACCCAGCACACCGAGGAGACTCACCCGAGACGTCTCCTTAGTGTCTAGACCATACATGACATCGTAAGTAACCCCGCCCATCGAGGAGACTCACCCGATACGTCTCCTTAGTGTCTAGACCATACATGACATCGTAAGTAACCCCGCACACCGAGGAGACTCACTCGAGACGTCTCCTTAGTGTCTAGACCATACATGAAATCGTAAGTAACCCCGCACACCGAGGAGACTCACTCGAGACGTCTCCTTAGTGTCTAGACCATACATGACATCGTATGTAACCCCGCACACCGAGGAGACTCACCCGAGACGTCTCCTTAGTGAATAGACCATACATGACATCGTAAGTAACCCCGCACACCGAGGAGACTCACCCGAGACGTCTCCTTAGTGTCTAGACCATACATGACATCGTAAGAAACCCCACACACCGAGGAGACTTACCAGAGACGTCTCCTTAGTGTCTAGACCAAACATGACATCGTAAGTAACCCCGCACACCGAGGAGACTCACCCGAGACATCTCCTTAATGTCTAGACCATACATGACATCGTAAGTAACCACGCACACCGAGGAGACTCACCCGAGACGTCTCCTTAGTGTCTAGACCATACATGACATCGTAAGTAACCCCGCACACCGAGGAGACTCACCAGAGACGTCTCCTTAGTGTTCAGATCTCATGTACATGACATCGTAAGTAAACTCCCGTATCAATTGAGGAGACTCACCTGAGACGTCTCCTTAGTTCAGACCATACATGACATCGTAGCAACCCGCACACCGAGGAGACTCCACTCGAGACGTCTCCTTTATTGTCTAGACCATGCATGACATCGTGGGTAGCTCATCGAGGAGAGACCTTCACCCGGATACGTCTCCTTAGTGTCTAGACCATACATGACATCGTAAGTAACCGTCCATCGAGGAGATCACCGATATGCCCCCTTTAGTGTCTAGACCATACACGACATCGTAAGTAACCCCGCCCACGGAGACTCCACCGATATCGTCTCCTTAGTGTCTAGACCATACATGACATCAACAAAATAACCTCATAGCACGAGGAGACTCACTCCGAGACGTCCTTAGTGCTCCAGATCTACATGACATCGTAGTAACCCCTGCACACCGAGGAGACTCACTCGAGACGTCTCCTTAGTGTCTAGACCATACATGACATCGTAAGTAACCCGCACACCGAGGAGACTCACTCGAGACGTCTCCCTAGAGTCTAGACCATACATGACATCGTAAGTAACCCCGCACACCGAGGAGACTCACCCGAGACGTCTCCTTAGTGTCTATACCATACATGACATCGTAAGTAACCCCGCACACCGAGGAGACCCACCCGATACGTCTTCTTAGTGTCTAGACCATACATGACATCGTAAATAACCCCGCACACCGAGGAGACTCACCAGAGACGTCTCCTTAGTGTCTAGACCATACATGACATCGTAAGTAACCCCGCACACCGAGGAGACTCACCCGAGACGTCTCCTTAGTGTCTAGACCATACATGACATCGTAAGTAACCCCGCACACCGAGGAGACTCACCCGAGACGTCTCCTTAGTGCCTAGACCATACATGACATCGTAAGTAACCCCGCACACCGAGGAGACTCACCCGAGACGTCTCCTTAGTGTCTAGACCATACATGACATCGTAAGTAACCCCGCACACCGAGGAGACTCACCCGAGACGTCTCCCTAGTGTCTAGACCATACATGACATCGTAAGTAACCCCGCACACCGAGGAGACTCACTCGAGACGTCTCCTTAGTGTCTAGACCATACAAGACATCGTAAGTAACCCCGCACACCGAGGAGACTCACTCGAGACGTCTCCTTAGTGTCTAGACCATACATGACATCGTAAGTAACCCCGCCCATCGAGGAGACTCACCCGATACGTCTCCTTAGTGTCTAGACCATACATGACATCGTAAGTAACCCCGCACACCGAGGAGACTCACTCGAGACGTCTCCTTAATGTCTAGACCATACATGACATCGTAAGTAACCCCGCACACCGAGGAGACTCACTCGAGACGTCTCCTTAGTGTCTAGACCATACATGACATCGTAAGTAACCCCGCCCATCGAGGAGACTCACCCGATACGTCTCCTTAGTGTCTAGACCATACATGACATCGTAAGTAACCCCGCACACCGAGGAGACTCACTCGAGACGTCTCCTTAGTGTCTAGACCATACATGACATCGTAAGTAACCCCGCACACCGAGGAGACTCACTCGAGACGTCTCCCTAGTGTCTAGACCATACATGACATCGTAAATAACCCCGCTCACCGAGGAGACTCACCCGAGACGTCTCCTTAGTGTCTAGACCATACATGACATCGTAAGTAACCCCGCACACCGAGGAGACTCACCAGAGACGTCTCCTTAGTGTCTAGACCATACATGACATCGTAAGTAACCCCGCACACCGAGGAGACTCACCCGAGACGTCTCCTTAATGTCTAAACCATACACGACATCGTAAGTAACCCCGCACACCGAGGAGACTCACCCGAGACGTCTCCTTAGTGTCTAGACCATACATGACATCGTAAGTAACCCCGCACACCGAGGAGACTCACCCGAGACGTCTCCTTAGTGCTGTCTAGACCATACATGACATCGTAAGTAACTCCTCAGACACTGAGGAGACTTCCACCCGAGACGTCTCCTTAGTGTCTAGACCATACATGACATCGTAAGTAACCCCGGCACACCGAGTGAGACCACCCGAGACGTTCCCTTTAGTGTCTAGACCATACATGACATCGTGGTAACTCCCACACTGAGGAGAGACTCTTCCACTGAGACGATTCCTATTGTCTAAACCATACATGACATCAGTAACTCCTACCATCGAGGAGAGACTCTCACCCGATACGTCTCCCTTAGTGTCTAGGACCATACATGACACGTAAGTAACCCTTGGCCCATCGAGGAGACTAATCTGGATACTGTCTCCTTAGTGTCTAGACCATACATGACATCGTAAGTAACTTCAGCTCCATCGAGGAGATCTCCACCTGATACGTCTCCCAAGTGTCTAGACCATATGGAATGTGGGTAACCCCGCACACCGAGGAGACCCACCCGATACGTCTTCTTAGTGTCTAGACCATACATGACATCGTAAATAACCCCGCACACCGAGGAGACTCACCAGAGACGTCTCCTTAGTGTCTAGACCATACATGACATCGTAAGTAACCCCGCACACCGAGGAGACTCACCCGAGACGTCTCCTTAGTGTCTAGACCATACATGACATCGTAAGTAACCCCGCACACCGAGGAGACTCACTCGAGACGTCTCCTTAGTGTCTAGACCATACATGACATCGTAAGTAACCCGCACACAGAGGAGACTCACTCGAGACGTCTCCCTAGTGTCTAGACCATACATGACATCGTAAGTAACCCCGCACACCGAGGAGACTCACCCGAGACGTCTCCTTAGTGTCTAGACCATACATGACATCGTAAGTAACCCCGCACACCGAGGAGACTCACCCGAGACGTCTCCTTAGTGTCTAGACCATACATGACATCGTAAGTAACCCCGCACACCGAGGAGACTGACACGAGACGTCTCCTTAGTGTCTAGACCATACATGACATCGTAAGTAACCCCGCACACAGAGGAGTCTCAACAGAGACGTCTCCTTAGTGTCTAGACCATACATGACATCGTAAGTAACCCCGCACACCGAGGAGACTCACCCGAGACGTCTCCTTAGTGTCTAGACCATACATGACATCGTAAGTAACCCCGCACACCGAGGAGACTCACCAGAGACGTCTCCTTAGTGTCTAGACCACACATGACATCGTAAGTAACCCCGCACACCGAGGAGACTCACCCGAGACGTCTCCCTAGTGTCTAGACCATACATGACATCGTAAGTAACCCCGCACACCGAGGAGACTCACTCGAGACGTCTCCCTAGTGCCTAGACCATACATGACATCGTAAGTAACCCCGCACACCGAGGAGACTCACCCGAGACGTCTCCTTAGTGTCTAGACCATACATGACATCATAAGTAACCCAGCACACCGAGGAGACTCACCCGAGACGTCTCCTTAGTGTCTAGACCATACATGACATCGTAAGTAACCCCGCACACCGAGGAGACTCACCCGAGACGTCTCCTTAGTGTCTAAACCATACACGACATCGTAAGTAACCCCGCACACCGAGGAGACTCACCCGAGACGTCTCCTTAGTGTCTAGACCATACATGACATCGTAAGTAACCCCGCACACCGAGGAGACTCACCCGAGACGTCTCCTTAGTGCCTAGACCATACATGACATCGTAAGTAACCCCGCACACCGAGGAGACTCACCCGAGACGTCTCCTTAGTGTCTAGACCATACATGACATCGTAAGTAACCCCGCACACCGAGGAGACTCACCCGAGACGTCTCCCTAGTGTCTAGACCATACATGACATCATAAGTAACCCCGCACACCGAGGAGACTCACTCGAGACGTCTCCTTAGTGTCTAGACCATACATGACATCGTAAGTAACCCCGCCCACCGAGGAGACTCACCCGAGACGTCTCCTTAGTGTCTAGACCATACATGACATCGTAAGTAACCCCGCACACCGAGGAGACTCACTCGAGACGTCTCCTTAGTGTCTAGACCATACATGACATCGTAAGTAACCCCGCACACCGAGGAGACTCACTCGAGACGTCTCCCTAGTGTCTAGACCATACATGACATCGTAAGTAACCCCGCACACCGAGGAGACTCACCCGAGACGTCTCCTTAGTGTCTAGACCATACATGACATCGTAAGTAACCCCGCACACCGAGGAGACTCACCAGAGACGTCTCCTTAGTGTCTAGACCATACATGACATCGTAAGTAACCCCGCACACCGAGGAGATTCTCCCACCTGAGACGTCTCCTTTAGTGTCTAGACCATACATGACATCGTATAACTCCCAGTACACCGAGGGAGACTCACCCGATACGTCTCCCCTAGTGTCTAGACCATACATGACATCGTAAGTAACCCCGCACACCGAGGAGACTCACCAGAGACGCTCTTTAGTGTCTAGGGACCATACATGACATATCAAGTAACTCCACACCGAGGAGATTCTCACCTGAGACGTCTCTTTAATGCTCCAAACCATACATGACATCATAAGTAACCCCGCACACCGAGGAGACTCACTCGAGACGTCTCCTTAGTGTCTAGACCATACATGACATCGTAAGTAACCCCGCCCATCGAGGAGACTCACCCGATACGTCTCCTTAGTGACTAGACCATACATGACATCGTAAGTAACCCCGCACACCGAGGAGACTCACTCGAGACGTCTCCTTAGTGTCTAGACCATACATGACATCGTAAGTAACCCCGCACACCGAGGAGACTCACCCGAGACGTCTCCTTAGTGTCTAGACCATACATGACATCGTAAGTAACCCCGCACACCGAGGAGACTCACCCGAGACGTCTCCTTATTGTCTAGACCATACATGACATCGTAAGTAACCCCGCCCATCGAGGAGACTCACCCGATACGTCTCCTTAGTGTCTAGACCATACATGACATCGTAAGTAACCCCGTCCATCGAGGAGACTCACCCGATACGTCTCCTTAG
This sequence comes from Paraescarpia echinospica, assembly GCA_020002185.1. Classification (NCBI taxonomy): domain Eukaryota; kingdom Metazoa; phylum Annelida; class Polychaeta; order Sabellida; family Siboglinidae; genus Paraescarpia; species Paraescarpia echinospica. The sequence continues at coordinate 47,990 of JAHLWY010006374.1, read as the reverse complement.
TGTCTAGACCATACATGACATCGTAAGTAACCCCGCCCATCGAGGAGACTCACCCGATACGTCTCCTTAGTGTCTAGACCATACATGACATCGTAAGTAACCCCGCACACCGAGGAGACTCACCCGAGACGTCTCCTTAGTGTCTAGACCATACATGACATCGTAAGTAACCCCGCACACCGAGGAGACTCACTCGAGACGTCTCCTTAGTGTCTAGACCATACATGACATCGTAAGTAACCCCGCACACCGAGGAGACTCACCCGAGACGTCTCCTTAGTGTCTAGACCATACATGACATCGTAAGTAACCCCGCACACCGAGGAGACTCACCCGAGACGTCTCCTTAGTGTCTATACCATACATGACATCGTAAGTAACCCCGCACACCGAGGAGACCCACCCGATACGTCTTCTTAGTGTCTAGACCATACATGACATCGTAAATAACCCCGCACACCGAGGAGACTCACCAGAGACGTCTCCTTAGTGTCTAGACCATACATGACATCGTAAGTAACCCCGCACACCGAGGAGACTCACCCGAGACGTCTCCTTAGTGTCTAGACCATACATGACATCGTAAGTAACCCCGCACACCGAGGAGACCCACCCGATACGTCTTCTTAGTGTCTAGACCATACATGACATCGTAAATAACCCCGCACACCGAGGAGACTCACCAGAGACGTCTCCTTAGTGTCTAGACCATACATGACATCGTAAGTAACCCCGCACACCGAGGAGACTCACCCGAGACGTCTCCTTAGTGTCTAGACCATACATGACATCGTAAGTAACCCCGCACACCGAGGAGACCCACCCGATACGTCTTCTTAGTGTCTAGACCATACATGACATCGTAAGTAACCCCGCACACCGAGGAGACTCACCCGAGACGTCTCCCTAGTGTCTAGACCATACATGACATCATAAGTAACCCCGCACACCGAGGAGACTCACTCGAGACGTCTCCTTAGTGTCTAGACCATACATGACATCGTAAGTAACCCCGCCCATCGAGGAGACTCACCCGATACGTCTCCTTAGTGTCTAGACCATACATGACATCGTAAGTAACCCCGCACACCGAGGAGACTCACTCGAGACGTCTCCTTAGTGTCTAGACCATACATGAAATCGTAAGTAACCCCGCACACCGAGGAGACTCACTCGAGACGTCTCCTTAGTGTCTAGACCATACATGACATCGTATGTAACCCCGCACACCGAGGAGACTCACCCGAGACGTCTCCTTAGTGAATAGACCATACATGACATCGTAAGTAACCCCGCACACCGAGGAGACTCACCCGAGACGTCTCCTTAGTGTCTAGACCATACATGACATCGTAAGAAACCCCACACACCGAGGAGACTTACCAGAGACGTCTCCTTAGTGTCTAGACCAAACATGACATCGTAAGTAACCCCGCACACCGAGGAGACTCACCCGAGACATCTCCTTAATGTCTAGACCATACATGACATCGTAAGTAACCACGCACACCGAGGAGACTCACCCGAGACGTCTCCTTAGTGTCTAGACCATACATGACATCGTAAGTAACCCCGCACACCGAGGAGACTCACCCGAGACGTCTCCTTAGTGTCTAGACCATACATGACATCGTAAGTAACCCCGCACACCGAGGAGACTCACCCGAGACGTCTCCTTAGTGTCTAGACCATACATGACATCGTAAGTAACCCCGCACACCGAGGAGACTCACTCGAGACGTCTCCTTAGTGTCTAGACCATACATGACATCGTAAGTAACCCCGCCCATCGAGGAGACTCACCCGATACGTCTCCTTAGTGTCTAGACCATACATGACATCGTAAGTAACCCCGCACACCGAGGAGACTCACTCGAGACGTCTCCTTAGTGTCTAGACCATACATGACATCGTAAGTAACCCCGCACACCGAGGAGACTCACCCGAGACGTCTCCTTAGTGTCTAGACCATACATGACATCGTAAGTAACCCCGCACACCGAGGAGACTCACCCGAGACGTCTCCTTAGTGTCTAGACCATACATGACATCGTAAGTAACCCCGCACACCGAGGAGACTCACCAGAGACGTCTCCTTAGTGTCTAGACCATACATGACATCGTAAGTAACCCCGCACACCGAGGAGACTCACCCGAGACGTCTCCTTAGTGTCTAGACCATACATGACATCGTAAGTAACCCCGCACACCGAGGAGACTCACCCGAGACGTCTCCTTAGTGTCTAGACCATACATGACATCGTAAGTAACCCCGCACACCGAGGAGACTCACCCGAGACGTCTCCTTAGTGTCTAGACCATACATGACATCGTAAGTAACCCCGCACACCGAGGAGACTCACCCGAGACGTCTCCCTAGTGTCTAGACCATACATGACATCGTAAGTATTACTGTGTGTGTGTGTGTGTGTGTTTGTGTGTGTGTGTGTGAGTGTGTGTGTGTGTGTGTGTTTGTGCAACCAGTCAGAAGCATATACCACAAAGTCATTCTTCAACGTGAAAGATCAACGAACGACGGAGAACGGGATTACATGTACCTTTGTTATAATTCAATGACATTAACAATTACAATAGTCAAATCGAAAACTATACTACCAATAATATTAATAATATGCAACAAATATACTGATAAGTACGTTTAGGCTTACTACTGTGTCACAACTCGAAGCGCCTCTAACCCCTACTTACGTACGGGCGCATTTCTTCTTTGTGTCACTGTCTTACGATATATACTTTACAAGTGCATATCATCTCAGACATATTTTAGTAGTGTCGGATGCCACGCGAGATTCATCGGCTGGTGTAGACTTATCCATCGCTTCCTGCGTATCGTCCAGCCAGGCGGACACGCGCTCGAACAGCGACGACTACAAAACGACATACGGAATTACGTCATCAATTTCGGTGAAAACACACAGTAGGCCCACCTAGTTGGACGGACAGACAGGACTTACGGTTGAATAACTTCCAGTGCCGCCACGGAGTAATTTATGTAACCCGCCGCTTTTATTGACTTCCAAATAGTCACCCTAACCTCTTTGCCACGTAGGATACTCAAAGTCTGGTAGCGATCTTCATCAGTTTTCAGCGACATACAGTCAGTCGCTTACAATTTAACAGATTTAACAAGATTGCCATCCAGAAAATTACTCTGGATGGCAGGTGGACAAGGAAGCCTTTTGGCTTATCGAGAGTCCAATACTTTTTATCTACATGTATCCCGCCTTTTTAAGGTGTGTGTCGATTTTATTTTTAAACATATTCACGCTACTAGCACCAACACAATCAGGAGATAATCTGTTCCATTCATTTACAGTCCTTTGTGAGAATGAGAACTTTCTTATATCTAATCTACACTGCTCCTTTACTAATGTAGCTTCATGTCCTCTGGTCCTTCTATTTTTCTTAACTGAGAAAAAAATGTTTCTATCAATATTTTCATAACCATTCAATATTTTAAACACTTCTATGTGATCTCCTCTCAATCTCCTGGTCTCTAGTGTTGTTAAACCACATTCTTTTAGGCGTATTTCGTAACTAAGATCCCTCAGATTTGGTATCATTTTAGTCGCTCTCCTCTGTACTCTTTCTAGCATATCTATGTCCTTCTTGCGATATGGCCTCCATGCTTGTATACAATATTCTAAATGAGGCCTCACTATTGTTTTGTACAGCGGTACTATTAATTCTTTTTTCTTATACGCTATATTTCGCCTAATTAATCCAAGGATTTGATTTCCCTTTGACGCTGCAATTCCGCACTGCTCTGAAACCTTCATATCAGCACTAATGGTTAACCCCAAGTCCTTTTCTTTTACAGTAGTACTTAGAACAGTACCCCCCATTTTATATTTTACCTCTTCATTCCCATGACCTGTGTGGAGGCATTTACATTTCCCAAAATTGAACAGCATTTGCCACTTTTCAGACCATTTGATCAACCTATCAAGATCATCTTGTAAATGCTGTCTGTCTCCATCACTTTTAATCCTTCTAAACACTTTTGTATCATTCGCAAATGTTAACACCTTGCTTGTTATATCATCGTCCAAATCGTTGATATATATTAAGAATAATATAGGTCCTAGTACTGATCCATGTGGTACCCCACTCAATACCGATTTCCAGTTTGAAGCCTCCCCATCAACTACTACACGTTGTCTTCTGTCATTCAGCCATTTTTCTATCCAGTTTATTATACCATTTCCTATGCCATGGGCCTTTAGCTTAAGGAGTAATCTTTGATGTGGTACTTTGTCGAAAGCTTTTTGAAAATCTAAATAGATGATATCTACTGGTGATCCCTCATCTACCCACCTAGTGATGTCTTCCAAAAAACATAACATATTTGTTAAGCATGACCTCGCTTTTAAAAACCCATGTTGAGATGGGTTTATCAAGTTATGTTTAACAAGAAAATCCACCATGTGATCTTTAATTAGTCTTTCTAATAATTTGCAAATCACTGATGTTAAACTCACTGGTCTATAGTTCTCTGACTTGTTTCTCGAACCTTTTTTAAATAACGGTATAATGTTTGCCTCTTTCCATTCTAAAGGAACCACTCCCTCTTCTAATGACAAATTGAAAACTGTTGCAAGCGGTACGCTAATTTGTTCTACAATTTCCAATAGTAGTTTGGGCGGAATCCCGTCCACTCCAGGTGATTTATTATCCTTCATAGCCCTTATTTTCTTAGCTACCATTTCCGAGGTTACAACTAACTGTCCTAAATAGTCTGAATCTGCCCCCTTGAACTTAGCCTCTGGTACTGGCAGTGAACTAATATCTTCCCTGGTAAACACTGAACTAAAATACTCATTCAGGTCTTCTGCCATTAAGAATCCCTCTGATATTGTATTTCCAGCACTATCTTCTAGAGGACCGACCTAATCCTGAACTTTCTGTTTGCTTCGAATATACGCATACAAACTCTTACTGTCATGTTTTATATTACACGCTAATTTTTTTTCATAGCTTCTCTTTGAATTTCTAATTTCAGCTGTAGCTTGATTAAGTGCTTCTTTATAAATGTTGTAGTCTTCATCATTTCCAGTACATCTATATGACTTCCACATCATTTGTTTATACTTATTTTTTCTAATGGCTTCTTTCGATAAGTGTTTCTTTTTAGACCGTTTCCCTTGTTTTTTGAAAGGTACAAATTTATCGACTATGCACTTAATTTCACTATTTAAGATATTCCAGGATTCGGTTGCTGTCTTATTCTTCAGTGTGTTATTCCAGTCTATCTTTGCTAAATATTTCCTCATGTCCTTATACCTTCCTTTGTGGAAATTTCTCCTATACTGCTTTTTACTATTCCTTTCTGATTTTACTTTGATGGTAAAATGTATCTGGTTGTGATCACTACTCCCCAGTGGCTCACATATCTTGACATTGTCAACTAATTCTTTCTGTGAGGACAAAACTAAGTCTAACACATTCTCTCCCCTGGTTGGTTCTAGCACATGTTGAGAAAGGAAACTATCTTGTACTAAAACTAAAAACTTGTGGTCCTCACTCCCCATACTCTGTAGAGATTTCCATTGTATATGCCCATGGTTAAAGTCCCCATAATAATACAGTTCCGTTTGCTTACTTCCCTTATAGCGTTTTGTATTTTTTCATTCTCTTCTATGCTTATGTTTGGACTTCGATAAACTAACCCAACTGTTAACGTTGAGTTTCCTGTAACTATGTTACACCAAACAGCTTCTTCGCAATCTGCTTCTCTTTCTAATTTTATTTCATAAGCCTGGATAGATTCTTTAATATATAAAATAACTCAACCTCCCTTTCTTCCTATTCTATCTTTCCTAAACATTACATATCCTGTTAGTCCCAATTCGGCATCTGATATATCAGTGGTGGCCCACGATTCGGTTATACCTATTATGTGAGGGTCAATATCTTCTACCATAATGTTTAGTTCACTTCTTTTGTTTACTATGCTCCTTGCATTTAAACAAATGCATTTATATCCTGATTCAGAACAGTTTTCCAGGCTGTTCTTTGCCGATTTATTTCTGCTGTCTTTATCTATGCCTCCAGTTTCAGGCTTCTCTGTGAATCCCCCCTGCGAATCTAGTTTAAATAGATGCAGCCTGTCCCACTGTCAACAGATTGCAGCAAGTTCTCTGAGAAAACTGCTGCCCCCTTTCCACTTAGATGTAGGCCATCTCTCATGTACATATCTTCCCTCCCAACAAAGTATCCCCATAAATCTACGAATCCCACCCCCTCTTCTTTACACATCTGCTCAACTAGTGCGTTGATCGCCATCCTCTTGCAGTTTCTATATGTCGGCCCCCTTCCTCCCATTACTGGCAAAATTCCTGAGAGGATAATCTGTTCTACTCTTGTCTTCTTTAACTTCTTCACTAACTGTCTGTACTTCTGAACTATCCCAGTTGTTCCCTCCCTCTCTGCGTTATTTGTCCCTACATGTACTAGTATAGACCCTCCCTTGCCATGCCCCAGTACCTTCTCTACCCTTTCAGTTACATGTTCTATCCTAGCCCCCGGTAGACAAACAACGACGTCCTCCCCCTCGCTTAGAGTCTTATCTGTCTTTCTCCACCTAAAGCCCGATGGACTACACGATCAAACCCCGTAGTCCATAGTTCAGTGCCTTTACGATCGGCCACAGGGATACCAATAGCGTATTTGTATACAAGACCTCCCTTCTGTCGTCCATGGACCGGACACGCACTGACACTGTGGTGTCCTATCACTTCGACGAGAACTGTACGGTTGCAGACGCGACAGGCTGGGTAACACACGTATTTGGGAGACAAAGCGCATCTTACGAGTGTTAGTGGGCAATAAAATGCATAAGAGCCATCACTCACGGTGTCGAGTCCTGTCAGATCAATCTCCTAGGGGCTTGCCTTGTAGTTAGCGGTCGCCATCTTGTTGGTCGTTGAGGAGTCGGCGTGTAGATGTTCGATCGGCAGAGAGGAAGAGAGTGATATGTCCCACAATAATTAGGTTAGGTTTACCTACACAAATATCCGCTCCAGGCATCGAAAACGTGACAGGACAGACAATGGAGTCACGCGCTCTTTTTGCCTGGGCGTTAGCGATAAGACACTCCCCAGGCACGAGACTTATATCTCACACTCGGTCAACTGTTTTACTGAGTGTCTTTCTCTTTTTAATGAGCGCTTTACGTAAGCCGTCCATTTACAGAGCACTGCATACACTTTCTAATAAAGTCCCTCAACTGCATGAGAATAACGCCGAGTATAATCTTACCTACTTTGCCACGGCTTGAACTCTTTCCCCAATATCCTTCCGCAATAGGAACGTTTTCAACCAGACGTGCGTTACCTGTATCCATCAAACGTTTGCATAGTTGAGAGTCACGGAATTTCACAGCTAATATGGCGTACATTATATGTTGCCGTTGACGTAGCCATATGGATGTTAATTCCGTCTTCCATGTTATACACTTACTGCGTTATTTCGCCTGTATTCCGCTGCGTGCAGTCTGAATTTGTGTCGCTGTGATTACATCATCAAAGTACCTGACTTTCTTATATTGGTACGCATGTTGAAACTGTCTAACGTTAGCATAAACTACTGACCACACACACACACACTTATACTTGTACTTTACAACTTTCTATACAATGTCTCTGCATATTAAAAAATACTATATATATATCGTTCATTTGTTACATTCAAATCATTCCGTACACACCGGAAACAATGGCTTGTCAAATTCCATGGACCGAACTGTGCGATCAATGGCGACGACGTGAGGCTCCGGTGATGCAATAATGTAAGTAAATAAACTTCCATCTTTATGTCATTCGTTTTACACGACTAGACACTTACTTCCTGTAATTACACAGTGTTCTTAGAAGTTAAACTACCTGTAACGTGCGTCGTACCTTGACATCATGAATGTTTAAACGATAGTTATATGTTCTTTTTCATTGCTTTATATCATACGTTTTACACGTTCAGGTAGATAGTGTCATAATTACCTCACCATCTCTTCTTTACCTTTCAACTCATCTAACAGTTGTCTACATCATCTTTTTTAGCAATGAAGACGATGGTACCTGCAGAGTCATCATCAGCAGCAGCAACGACAGCAGTACTGAGTCGGAGTGGACGTAAGTGTTCAACCATTATATAACTACTATTAATAATACTAATAATATATACTAATACATATACGTAGTGCCAGAGACACTGACGATGAGTGGTAGTAAGTGTTCAATCATTATATATACATATATATATATATGTATATATATATATATCATTAATGCTAATGGGACACCGACGCTGGGTGGATGTAAGTGTTGAATCATTATATATGATTAATGCTAATAATATCAATACTATTGCGTGACCTACTTCGTATAACTTCTCCCATTATCGTGTTGACTTGTCGATCCATCCTTATCCGTTCCCTCTCTCGCTCTCGCTCTCGCTCTCGCTCTCGCTCTCGCTCTCGCTCTCGCTCTTGCTCTCGCTCTCGCTCTAGCTTGACCTCTTGTCTCGTGGCCTAGCAACGCGGTGTCTGGTTACACCACTGTATTAAAGCAGTTGGCACATCGAAGCGGCTATAAACGATGTCTCTGTTTTCAATACCTCTCGTACATCATTTAACGTATACTTTCATCACTACGTTTCCACAGTTTACATTTATGTTTTAAGTGTGCCACGTACCACTTGTTTCATTCATATTTTCAATAAGCCTCTTGTGTGTAAGATTTAACGTATCACTCATACAGTTTTCCAAGTTTTAATGTATGTTCCAGAAAAGCCGAAATGCGAGAGGAACATGAGTTATATTTCTCCGCTGTCATGCGCGAAATTCACGCTAACGTGGTGCTAGTGGATCCTCTTACTTACACATGACCAATCACTACGTCCATTACCGCTAATGTCCCAACTTACAACAGTTTTTTAACTTTGACATATATTTTATACATAATAGAACATAGGTTTTCATATAATGGAGACACCAAGAGGCTCTGCCTCCAATATATACAACCAGTAGGTGCTACATCCGGTCACGTGACTACACACACACACACACATACACACAAATATATAACTGAAAGAGGCGCCATCTTAGAATGTCTCCATGGTGACACAGGCACCACCAAGGCGGCTTATTACAAAACCCTCTCTAACTACTCACAGAACATAATAAGAATGCAACGAAAACGCAACAAAGCCACAAAAAACAAAACAGCGACTGGGAAAATGTTAATGAACTCAGAAGGCAAGCCACTAAGGCTGCTGCCAAAACTTACAAAGACTATATAAACAACCAAATTGGAGACAGTCTATAAACAACCTCCAAACAATGTTGGTCAATCATCGAAGGAAAAAAAAAAAAAATTGGCATTCGTACATTACAAGTAAACGAACAACCAATCATCAACAACCATGACAAAGCAAATGCACTGAGTAACAGTTTAGTTATGTGTTCACCCAGGAAATCTACCCTCTATATATTCCCCAACAAACACCTTCCCCTCTTGAAATCGGGACAACTGGAGCAATTAAGCAACTGAAAAATGTAAACCAGAATAACTCTATCGGACCACACAAACTCCCAGCCAGAGTTCTCAATGAAACTGCAGAGGAAATAGCCCCCATCATCACACGCACCTTCCAACAGTCGTACAACACATGCAAACTCCCTGATGACTGGCTCCAAGCACTAGTAACACCAATACACCAAAAAACACAAATTTGACCCTGCAAACTACATACCAATATCACTAACATGCATCCGGCGTAAAGTCTGGGAACACATCTTCTAAGCAATGTGTGGAAACACTTGCACAAACACAACATCATCCTCCACTTTCAACATGGTTTCCAGTCAAGACTGTTGGTGAATATCAACTCATCGAGACAGTCCTTGACTGGATAACTGCTATGGACAACAAGACAAAAATAGATGCAATCCTACTTGATTTTGCAAAACGCCTCCAATCTACTTTCCAAACTAAACTCCTACGGAATAACTGGAAACACACAAAACTGGATCATATAATTTCTGTCAAACCGTAAACAGAGAATCTCAGTAAGTGGAGTTCTGTCAGATATAACATATGTTACATATGGAGTTCCACAGGGATCAGTCCTAGGACCAGTCCTCTTCCTACTCTACATAAATGACATAAATGAAAACATCCAATCTCCCATACGCCTCTTTGCAGACAACAACATTATATATGGAAAATCATGTCCGAAAGCGACCATGACATTCTTCAAACTGACCTGATCCAACTCCAAACATGGTCTGACAAATGGCAAATGGAATTTAACATTTCTAAATGTGTCCACCTCCCAATGACAAACAAAACTAAACCCATACTACATTCATATTCACTCTTCGGCATGCCACACTCGACGGTATCTAGTCATGCGTATCTCAGAGTAAAATTATATTATAAATTAACCTGGGCAAGTCACATCACCGATATAGCTTCCAAACCCTCAAAAGTCCTAGGCATGATTAAAAGAAATCTTGGGGCAAACCCGAAGTCAAGGAAATAGCATATAACATGCTAATCCGACAAAAACATGAGTGTGCATCTCTCCCATATGGAATACACGCACTGCCACCCAAATCAAGCACCTTGAAAAAAATACAACAATGTGCTGCCAGATATGTTAAAAACGATCATAGATGCCAAACCAACTCAGCAGACCTCGTAACCGCCCTAGGATGGCCAACTCTTGAACGACAGCGCATCATCAAACAAGCCATGACATTTTGTAAAATGTTAAATAACATTATCAACATCAGCACCCGCCAGGCCTTCTAATACAGTTAAGAAACCGTGGTCACTACCTAGCCCCTAGGTGCCGCATCAGTGCAACTGTCTTCTCCTTCTACCCACCACCCCCACGAACAGTTCGTATAAGGAACATGATCCCGTTACAAATCATTGAAATAGAACATCCCATTGCGTTTTAAAGAGCCATCATGAACCTTCCATTGACCGCACTCAATAACCTAACACGACACACTCCTGTTTTAGCCCAAGATTGGGCTATTTGGAGTACACATTAAATATGGTAATAAATATACATTAACAAGTCATTTAACATTAATAATAACTTAACTAATTAATAAGTCAATATTGGCTAATTAACAAATGAACTTGATAGACCGACACATTTAAATATAATCAATGATTACAAAGATATTTATCTAATTTACGCAAGACGTACAATCACATTAAATATGATAATAAATATACATTAATCAGTCATTTATCATTAACAATAAATTAAGAGTAAATATTGGCTAATTAGCTTGCGAATTATACATATTTTAAACACTTCTCTTTCGTTCGCCGCAGCAATTTTTTCAACACAGACTAACTTAAACCTATATATCTGGCAAAAAAAACAATAATTCCCCTAATGCATCGTTCAATGTTAAAATTGCAAATGAAACACAGCTATATGTCATCAATTCGACGAAATTTAGCATAAATTTGGTCAAATTTCAAAAATAGGAAACAACGAGAATAAAGGTCAGTCTACCAGTAACAAGATCCAACAGTGAATGAGATAAATGACCAGAAATATGCCACCAAAACACAGGTTAAAACGAACCACTCCACATGCGCTAGTAAAAAACCTCTGCGCTGAGTGGCTTTCTGCACATGCTGTAGGAACCAGCTAGCAGGTTTTGTTGAAGTGTCTAATGGCATTGCGACATTGATAGATTTGACAGTCGGTCGGCCTTGATTGATGCAGTTGTAACTACGAGTAACACAATAGAATGTTGAAATCCTTTAGGCCTGAGATAGTCAGCTTTTCGTGCACTTCTATTTTAGGGTACCTCTTACTTTCTATAAAACTATTAATAACGTATTTGCATTATAAAAAACCTCATAATGTAATAATAGGCTTTTATGGCATGTATTGTGTACATAAAGTGATGCCATCTGATGTTAACAATCTATGTATAGTGAGAGAGTCCATGAAGCACAACTAGATTCAACAAAACTGCCATCCAGAGCAAACTCCCTACATAACAAGTAGATGGTTTAGTCCTTGGTTACCCCAATTTCATTGTTATAACCACCCTTTTATATGTGCTGCACCTCGATCAAAGTCAATACATTAATTTCATAAGTCCACATTTCAGACTTATATAATGCCCACAATCCTGTGCAGTTTGAAATTTATGTTCATGAAATGTGTTTTTAACAAAAAACATCCATTTTGTAAACAGCCATTATTACCATTTATTATTTTGAATTTGGCTTGATACTAAGCTTCTGGCCAAATTTTGGACAACGTACAACTTATATAGCTAACTCCATCATCATCGGTCGGCCAGGGATGGACCATAATATGCTCCTGATAATACATGTCTACTTGTATTAAACAAGCCACCCCCTATAATTTGTCTAAGTTATTAATCCTATGATTAATAATTTAGTCCAGTTAATTAACAGATCACCCATGTTTTGCTAATTGCAGTCACTGACTTGAAAGTTGAAGATTGCATGAAGTACACAAGTTGAGACATCCGAGCTGGCTGCGCCAAGGTTAGACCTCAAAGCAAAGAGGAAACTAGTATACATGTAGTTTTGAATATCCATACGGAAGAAAAGATCGAAGGACATCGATGGGTTTAGGATCAGTCATTCCTGAGGATTCCTACTAGTAAAAAATTATGACTAATGATCTGTCGTGTAACTATAGTGCTGACCTCTTGTGGTTATGTGTAATGCTATAATAATGTAAACAAACAGTGTAGTGGCGCCTCTAGTGCAAGAAAGAGTACGTGATGATGATGGTGTGGTGGTGGTGGTAATGCTGGTGTGGTGGTGATGGTGGTGATGGTTATTATGGTGTGGTGGTGGTGGTGGTGGTGGTGGAGGTGGTGATGGTGGTGGTGGTGATGGTGGTGGAAGTGGTGGTGATGGTGAAGGTGGTGGTGATGATGGTGGTGATGGTGGTGGTGGTGATGATGGTGTGGTGGTGATGGTGGTGAAGGTGGTGGTGGTGGTAGTGGTGGTGGTTGTGGTGAAATGAGGTGGTGGCCGTAGTAGTAGCAGTGGCATGAACAATAAACATTCTTTATTCACGATAATGCCCATGTACTTGACCCCACCTCTGACAGAGTGGTGACACTTGACCACTGAGTGACCAACAGCTGGCACAACGTACACACGACGTTAGCAGCGAAACAATAATATTATAGTCGATATGAATTTATTGATTCGTCGATTACCTGGTATCGTCGATTAACTGGTCGATTACCTGGTATATTGGTATTATACGTGACCAATATCCTCCAACTGTGATCATCCAACTTTCAACAAACAGAATATTATAGTACGAACGTCGAGAAGTCATAGACAATGGCTGATGTCGACGAATATTGGCTGATGATGATGTTTCTTGATATGAAGCTAAGTAGAGTGAGGTCAGCACGCACTCACACACACGCACGCACGCGCACGCGCACACCCACACCCACACCCACACATACCACACACGCACACACACGCACACGCGTGCACAAGCACACATACACACACACATATGCACACACGCACGCGCACACATGCACACACGCACACACGCACACATTTTGTTCACATTTGAATAAAACAAAAACTGAATATTACTCTCTGCAGACAACTGTCTTTCTTACTGTGTTCACATTCTCCGCTGAACAAGCCGTCCTCTTTCTGCCACCGTGCTCTTTGTTAACATTACGTATAGTTACCATTTTAGAACAATTATCAACAGTCCTCTTAATTGGATCATTAGAAGCATTGCTATGTCTGCAATAATTGCGTTGAACCACACACACACACACACACACGCACGCACGAACGTACACATACACACACATATACATATATATTTATCATATATATATATATATATATATATATTATATATAATATATACAGATATATATATATGATATATATATTCGTAACACACACGAGATAAATCACCTGTTATTCAACGTGGCATCAAGGTTAAAAGTAGCCAGTGGAGACACATTTCAACGAATCCTTAAAAACGTGTTATAAATGTGACCAGATGGAAAATAAACGCTGGTCTGTCGTTTGCTGCAGGCCTCGCTATCAGGGTGTTGATGCTGCTGAACAGTCGCCTTGATGTTGTTTATTCGCCTACAGCTGCGAACAGTCGCGTCAATGCGGTAAAGCCCGTCTGTAGTTTCTCGGCGGAGTCCGCGTCGACTGCAGGAGGGTGAGAGTTGAGATCTTGGCCCCGCTCTGTCCTCTGGCGCCCGTCAAAGCTGAAGCTGACCAGGTTGGCTTCCGTCATTGCCAAAAGACTTTTCCCAGGAAATGTGGCCTAATTTCATGTGAGAAAACGGTTTGGTCATCGCGGACGTTGAACGTACGCATGTCTGTGTATAAAACACAAAAACACTTATAGAAAACAACATGAAAACTATTCGTTGTTTCGTGAGTAAGAATGAACACTACAGAGGCTCTGTAATAAATGTCATCAGCGCGAACATAACTAATGACAATCATTGTCCTTCCAAAAATGCAACCGTTTCCTACAAGAAACACTAATAATGGTTAGAATAACAGAAACATATTCTCCAGAAACTAGTAGTAGTAAACGATCTAGCGGTGGTAGCGGACGGGGACACGGATTTACAGAAACAACTGATAGAGTGGAAGGATATCTTCAGCAAACACGGACTGAAAGTTAATCGGGAGAAGACAGGGGTGTTGTGGGTTGGGCAACAGAGCAAAGAACTGGACATACACCTGGAGAGGACAGTTGTGTATACCTGAGCGGAGCGGTATGTGGAGATGGCTCCTCAGAGACAGACATTCGCAGGAGAATACAAGCAGGGGCGAATGCATGGAGGAAAATAGAAGGAGTGATGGGAGACAGGCACATGTCGCGAATACTCAAGGGAAAGGTACTATGCACATGTGTGACACCAGCCTACCTGTATGGCCTAGAGACTATAGCAATGACAGAGAAACAACAGAAGAGGGTACAAGTGTGTGCGAAAACAACTGGGTTAGGAGAATTACGAGGGTAACAAGGATATATAAGGGAAGAGTGGAAGAGCTGAGGGAGGATGTTGGTATGAAAGAAAGTTTCAAGAAGAAGCTATTGAGAAGTCTGTTGAACTGGGCAGGACATGTGGAGCGAATGGGAGAAGAACGGATGGCAAAGAAAGCCGATGCCCGGAGATTGGAGGGAAAAAGAACACGAGGGCGACCGAGACAGAGGTGTGGGGATTCCGTAAAGAGAGAACTGGAGGGATGGAAAGGGGAATGGAGGAAAGGAGCAAAAGACCGAGGAAAATGGAGAAGGGTGGTAGAGAAAGTAGTACAAGTGCAATGAGGAGGAAGAGAAAGAAAATGTCGACGTATCCAAACCAACCTCACCCCTGAAGACAGGGAACGACGACGAGAACAACAATAATTGTACGTATATATATATATATATATACGTATCCAAACCAATTGTACACACACACACACACACATATATATATATATATATATATATATATATACGTATATATATATATAATATATATGTTTAAAATTAATCACCTAGAGGTTATATACGAATCATAGCTCGCCATGGGGCGGTGTTAATTAGATCATTTTCAATACCCCTTGTCAGAACGAAACACTGAATTTAAGCTGAGCCAATAATATCGATGCCTTCCAAGATTCTGCTGCTTTCGTTTCGGCCAATCGCGGCTGGTATTACATGTAATGTTCGGGAAGTAGAAGTAATTATTTGAATACACATTACAGCTTAACCGCTGGTAATAAAGATTAAATGTGCCCTATGATCTGTGATGCAGGCAATTATCCGTCACGGTTCCGACAACACGACACGATGGACTGATAGTTCTAGGTAGACAGTCTGTAGAACTAATCCAGTGAACACTAGATATCTGCCACATGCAGTTTAGTTAACTACCACTCCTGGCTTATGAAGATGTTTCCGGGTAACCCCTTTCGCTTCAAGAAAACACATTGCTTCAGTTTAAAACTGAAACTATACAGCAAATGAAAAACAGCGCAACATCCACTCACGTCAGAACACATTACATATATATGCCGTTGTTAATGAAAGATTACTTCGATATATATATATATACCACATTCCTAACTCATCTCGGGTCCCTTATAAATGTTGCTTCAATTGAGATTCTGGCATCCCCGACCCCTCACGCGCCTGCCAAGAACAACACATGAAACTCACGTGGATCGGTGTAAACAGCTGACCAGATGTGGTCCGAAGGCGTGTTTGCTCCCGTCCGTCGTGAAGCGGACCACGTGAAGGAGCCGACCTCGTGGAAACCGACGTAATATTTAAAAGGAGACAGTCTTCCTCTACCCGGAATTAGCGTTAGTATTTTGTAGCAGGAAGTCTGCTGGGTCGAATGTGGGAAAATGGGACGTCGTTGAACATCAAAGGGTATTGCAATTAACTCTGCCCGACTCGGCCGTATTGCCAATAAAGCTTGTTTTGAAACTGGATGTTTTGTTTTTGTTTACTATTTGAACATGATACATGGTCCGGCCTTCCAATTTACAAACGTTGTTACGGGCTTACTAAACACAGTTTGGTGGGCAGTATACCTTCAACATAGTTAGTATAGTCTTAACAACATCATGTTAATGTCCTTTTAATGTGCACAATCTGATCGTATTTATCGTGACATCATGTGGCACATACCTAATTTAACTTGTATCTCTTCTAATATTGACAGCTGAAATGTATGTATGTATGTACGTAGGTAGGTATTTAACATATTGACCGCTGAAACATTTAACATTTTGAACCCTAAAGAAACAATACATAATATATTCGAAAGAGTGCCGAAGACGGACTGACCTGGAGAGGATTCCTACAGACCTGCACGTTGAACCAAGCAAGCCGCCATAGTCGCAATCGCGACTGATAGCGAGAGAGATATGATGTATTCTAGATAGCATGACTTTATTACAAAAAAAGATCAGTCTATGTACATTTTATACTACATTTCGGGCTACTTTAGACAAGAATTCTATCCCCTCGCGTGGGTTCATTAACCGTCACACGTCGACTCGATCTTTGTTGAATGACAGTGTCAAATTATAATTGTTAATAACGAACGCAGCGTCCCAACAATGACGCGAATAGTTGTTTAACGAATCGCATAACGCTGGCAGTCTGACACAGAAAAGGTAATTTCACAGATAGCCAACTACAGTTGTTTCTTGCTGTTTCGATGTTACGACTGGTGGAGTCTTAATATGCGCCTATGAAAGAGGTAAGTTCTTATATAGCGCTGTATCCAGTCATTGGGACTGCTCAAGGCGCTTTACACTTTTCTCCCTGATAGAACCTGTTCGATCGAACACCGTCTGTACTTCTCTTGAAAGCATTCAGCCACGCTGTATTTAATGCGCGAAGACTATTCCTACACAAATACAGCTGAGTAAACTGGAGCAACGTAGAGTGAACGAATTTGTCCAAGGTTCAAAACGGCAGCAGAGGATTCGAACCCGGGTTCTCCCCATTGAGAGTTCGACGTTCTAGTCACTGCGCCACTGCGTTCCACACAATGATGCTTGTGTTGCTCCCTCGCAAAAGACGTCTGATTAAGTCACTTAGATTATAACTCATTAGATTCGGAGAAGGGGGTATCTGTATACATAAACGTATTTAAGAAACGTAATGCGGACATTCAGCTGTGAGGAACTGATTTACTTGCATGCAGGCGACCTTTGCTTTGGCACTAGTGGAAATACAGATAACCTAATCTCGCAATTACACAGTGAAGACAAGAGTTGATTATTCGTGAATCTATAATCCACGTTTCACACTCATTGCATGAGCCATTTATATGAATGCTGATGCAATGGTAAACATAGTTTCATCAAAGCTTTCAAAAGAGAAATGAAAGGAACGATAAACCCCTATGTAGTATAACCTACGTCAAGTCGACCGATATCCCAGGATGCTTTGCATTTCACATATTCGCCACCTAGTGATTAAAGACACACTGAAGAAGATAACGTAATAGCTATGATATTTCACAAGCTAATTGCATAGTGTGTTGACTATGGCGTGTCACTGGCTCATTCTAAAATTTAGTTAAGCCTTTAAAAGGAGGCAGTATGTTTCTTGTTTTTCATTTATTAAGTAGTATAATATTTTTAAGACTATACTAACTATGTTGAAGGTATACAGCCCGCCAAATTGTGTTTAGTAAGCCCGTAACAACGTTCGCTATTTGATGGTACTACCATGGGAGCATGCTCAAATAGTAAAACAAATCCAGTTTCAAAACAAGCGTTATTGGCAGTACGGCCAGATCGGGCTGACGTAACTGCTGTTCAACGATGTCTCAGTTGCTCTCGTTCAACACCGCATACTTCCTGGTACGAAATTAATAATAAATTATTACTACGCCCGCTAATTCCGGGTAGACCAACAGACCATCCAAAGATACCAACTAATTAACTAACTGGTGGTGGTGGTGAAGGTAGTGATGGTGGTGGTGGTGATGATGGTGGTGTTGGTGGTGGTGGTGGAGGTGGAGGTGGTGGTGGTGATGATGGTGTGGTGGTGGTTGTTATGATGGTGTGGAGGTGGTGGTGATGGTGGTGGTGGTGGTGGTGATGATGATGATACAGGTGGTGGTGGTGATGATGATGATGATGATGGTGGTGGTGGTGGTGGAGGTGGTGATGGTGGTTGTGGTGACGGTAGTGGCGGCGGTGGTGTTAGTGATGATGATGGTGGTGGTCGTGGTGGAGGTGGTGGTGGTGGTGATGGTGGTGTTGGTGGTGTTGGTGGTGACGGTGGTGGCGGTGGTGGTTGTGGTGGTGGTGGTGGTGGTGGTGGTGGTGGTGGTGGTGGTGGTGGTAGTGGTGATGATGATGATGATGGTGGTGGTTGTGGTGGTGGTGGTGTTGATGATGGTGGTGGTGGTGGTGGTGGTGGTGTTGATGATGATGATGGTGGTGGTGGTGGTGACGGTGGTGTTGCTGGTGTTGATGGTGACGGTGGTGGTGGTGGTGGTGTGGTGGTGATGTGGTGCTGATGCTGGTGGTGGTGGTGACGGTGGTGGTGGTGGTGGTGGTGGTAGTGGTAATGATGATGATGGTGGTGGTGGTGGTGGAAATGATGGATGTGGTGGTGGTGGTGGTGACGGTGGTGGTGGTGGTGGTAATGGTAGTGGTGATGATGATGATGGTGGTGATGGTGATGGTGGTGATGTACAACAATTAATGGTTATTGCTCCTCAAACAGTTCTCTCGGTCGCAGGTTATGTTTACGTTTCGTGTCACTGTTCATTATGTTGTTTCCCGCCACGGCTGCCTATAAGTTCATCAACGGGTGATGATTACCTCATGTTGAACTGTTCAATGACTAAATATTTCCCACCCAATTAAAATAATTCTTCAATATATTTTATTTAATGATTTCCCACGAACGATTGTAATTGCATGTAAATAATATCGAAACGGTTGAGAACGAACGACAGAACAATCACCGAGCGGTTTGAACTGTTGTAGCCGATCAAGCTCTTGGACTGTGCATGAGGAGGTCGATCGGTCAGAGTGCCTGATTGTCGATCAAAAGAACCGGGGTCGAATCATGGCACCGACCGCCGTTTCGGAACTTGGGTAATTTCGTTCGCCACACGTTGCCTTTTATTTTTAGTAAGATACAGTATAAACTATTCGTTCCTTTAACCCGGTGTGTCTGTCAGGGAAAATTAAATAGCCGAAGCAGGCAGGGGTAAAATGTTCATCCAGTAG
Organism: Paraescarpia echinospica; assembly: GCA_020002185.1. Taxonomy (NCBI): domain Eukaryota; kingdom Metazoa; phylum Annelida; class Polychaeta; order Sabellida; family Siboglinidae; genus Paraescarpia; species Paraescarpia echinospica. The sequence continues at coordinate 28,164 of JAHLWY010006374.1, read as the reverse complement.
TGTCTCGCTACCTCTATAGAAGAAGTAACACCTCAGCGAAATGTATCTAAAGAACTTTGTTGATTAGTTATCCAGATCCAAAGTGTTCGCAGCGTCTTCATCTCATTCTTCGTAGATCACGTTTCAGATCCAGCATGATTCCACTACTGTTGTAACGGCAGTAGTCAAGGCTGTCACCAGCACTGTTTGCAGTGAAGATGTTTCCAGGAACAACACAGTACGTACAGTATGCGTCGTTAACACGCCGTCGAAGGCTTTGTTTTTAAAGAGGGCGTGATTAGCATTCAATACGCAATCACAGTGTCAAAGTTCAAAGGTCAAATTGAGTAAAATTCAATCTGGTTCGCTGTTAGTGGTGAATATGATCGCCGAGAACACTGTATATCTTAATATTGGAAGATTTGAGCATATTTTTTATATTTGTATACACTAGCGCAGCGGTAAGAGATCCGGACTATCGACTGAGAGAACGCGGGTTCGAATCCTATTCGGCGGTGTCGAACCTTGGGTTAGTTCGTTTAATTACTCTACATTGCTTCAGTTCACTCAGCTGTATGAATGAGTACCTGGCTATAAACAGTGGTGGATATTTGTGTACGAATAGTCTTCGCGCGTTAATTGCAGCATGACTGAATGCTTCCCAGAAAAGTCGAGATGGTGCACGATTGAACAGGTCTGCCAGGGATTAAAGAGTAAAGTGCTCTGAGCAGTCCTGCGGACTGGAGTAGTGATTCAGGACTCGCCATCAACGGAAGTGACCTGAGATCAAAGGCTTTTTCTTTTTTTATAAGTAGAATTCCTACGTTTTTTAACAGTAATGTTTTAGTAAACGTCAAAAGTGATTGATGAGGGTCATGAGAAAGAGGGTGTCGCCCTCTACTAACTAATGTGGCACTAATAAGGGAAATAAATAGGGGTATGGTCGACCTCTAGTGACTAATCAGGTACTAATTAGTAACAGACCTCTAGTGACTAATCAGGTACTAATTAGTAACAAATGAGTAGTGCATTCACTAGAGGGTAGCACTAGCAATAACTAAAAGGTTTGAGTAGCGCAATCACTAGAGGGTAGCACTAGCAATCGCTAAAAGGTACTGAAAAGCGCCGATGGTGGCGCATATAGGCGATCGTGACGTTATCGGCGCACCAGATGTTGCTATGGACGGAAAGTGGAAGCACCCTTTTACGTGTATAGTGTCCGGCCCTACGGGGTGCGGGAAGACTACGTTCGTTGTACACCTGTTGAAGTTTGCTTCGTGCATGATTTCGCCGCCACCGGAGAAAATTTTGTGGTGTTACGGCCAGTGGCAGACCGCTTACGACTCTATGGCCGGCGTAGAATTTGTAGACGGTTTGCCGGATCCGTCGCTTCTGGACGCCAAAACGAGGACGCTTCTAGTGCTCGATGACCTTATGTCGGAGACCAATAGTAGCGTCACGACTTTGTTTACGAAAAAAAGTCACCACTGCAACGCGTCCGTCGTACAGCTTTTGCAGAATCTCTTTCCGAAAGGGAAAGAAAATCGCACAATCAGCCTAAACGCGCAGTATATGGTCCTCTTCAAGAGTCCCCGGGACGCTGGACAAGTAGGTCACCTGGCGAAGCAGATGTACCCGGGTAGGATCAACTACATGGTGGAGGCGTACAAAGATGCCACGTCGGCCGCCTACGGTTACCTACTGGTGGATCTGAAACAGGAAACGTCGGAAACCATGCGCCTGCGTACGGAAATTTTCCCCGACGACCCCGTTCAGTACGTCTATGTGCCGACGAGACTATAAAAAAAGGCGGGGCGCGCCGCGGCCGCCATCAGTCGGCAGGATGACAGACCGCGTGAAGAGGCACATCCTTGCCCTGCAGCTGTTGCGCCGCTACAAGGGGAATACGAATCTGAGAAAGGCGGTAATCACTCACGCGGACGCCGATCTCATCTGCAGTCTGGCCGACTGCGCGTATAACATTCTGCGAGGGAACGTGAAATTGACGCCTAACAACCGAAAAGTGCTGATAAAGTACAGGAACAATTTGCGCAAGTTAGCGTCGAAAAAAGTAGCCATCAAACGGAAGAGGGCCGTCCTGCAGACGGATTCGGGCGCGATTCTGACGGCGCTGCTGGCGCCGTTGGCGAGCACCTTTCTGCCCCTCCTCAAGGAGGTTCTCTGTTGATGCAGCACGCGAAGAAGATGGCGCTGGTAGACCCCCGCTTGGTGGAGTGTCTACTTCCGTTACTATCGCAACCGACCACGACCACGTCGCGTGTGATGAGTAGCCTGGACGGCGATATGAAAGCCGTTCTCGAGCGTGCAGATTTATCCGAAGGCGAAAAGGTGGCGGCGTATAATCAACTGCTAAGTCGTTACAACGCCATGGAGGCGTCTCGCGCGCAGCAGCCGATGCGCGTGTCCGTAGTGAAGAACGAGTCGGCGTCGTCCGATCAGCCGCCGCCGCCGCTGCCGCCGCCTACGTCCGATGATCAATCGCCGGGGGAGATGGAGAGCGAGGCCGTGAAGAGCGTACCGAAAGTGCTGAAAGAAAAGGCCCGCCTCCTGTTGGCGCGACTGAAGGCCGACCCGCTGATTCGCTGGAACGATCGAGCGGAGCTCGTGTACGACGGTACGCCTATCGCCGGCAGCAATATGGTAGATCTCGTGAACGATCTCATGCGACTGCGTAAGAGGTCCCCCGCGCCGGTTGGCTGGGAAGCGTTCGGCGACTATATAAGGCGGCTGAACGTCCCTATGGAATTCGTCGGCAACCCCCAGCGTCGGGCGTATATACAGCGCGAGCAGAAGCGAAAGGGGCGTACTCGGTCCGTCGAGCGTACGCCGTGGTCCAGGTTTTAGCGCGCCCGTAGAGGATGCCCCCCGCCCGAAGATCAGTACTCGTCGTCGGCGCCGCCGTAATCGCGGCGGTCATCGTCACCGCCCTCTTCTCCGCCGTATCGTCGGCGAAGCCGCACGCTCCATGGCGGTGGTGCCCCGGCGGACTCGTGGTGGTGGTGCGCAACGAGAGCGCCAACAACACGACGGCCTACTGAAGCGCGCCTACTTCGACCCGAAACGGGCGGGAAGTTATGGCGGCGTCGACGCGTTGCACCGGTCGTCCGCGGTGCCCAAGCCGGTCGTCGGGCGGTGGCTGGCGGCGCAGGACGCCTATACGCTTCACAAGCCGGTTAGGCGCCGATTTAAGCGACGTCGCCTTATCGTGGGCGGCCGAAATCAGCAGTGGCAAGCCGATCTCGTCGACGTGGCTAAACTGAAAAAGCACAACGACGGCATAGCGTTCCTATTGACGGTCATCGACGTCTTCTCGAAGCGGGCGTGGTGCGTTCCGTTGAAGCGCAAATCCGGTCCGGCGCTCGTCGCGGCCTTCGAGGGGCTGCTGTCATCGCCGACGCCGCCGCACGTCCTGCAGACCGACAAGGGGACGGAGTTTCTGAACAGGCCCCTTCAGACGCTTTTGAAGGCGCGCGGCGTCCACCATTTCGCGACGCACAACGAGGAGACGAAGGCGAGCGTCGTGGAGCGCTTCAATCGTACGCTGAAGACGCGCATGTGGCGGTACTTCACGAAGCATCAGACGCTGAGGTTCGTGGAGCCGTTGCAGGACTTCGTGCGGTCGTACAACAACGCCTACCATCGAAGCATCGGTAGGACGCCGGCGAGCGTCGACGCGTCGAAACAGGAGAGCGTGTGGCAGCGTCTGTACGGCGGCGGTGGAGGGTGTCAAAAAAACAAAAGCAAGCCGAAACTGCGAGCGGGGGATCGCGTACGCATCAGCAAGGCGAAGGGCGTCTTCAAGAAGGGGTACATGGCTAACTGGAGCGAAGAGCTCTTCACCGTCGTAGATTCGCACCCGACCGACCCTCCTGTTTACCGACTGATGGACGACGCCGGCACGATACTGGACGGCACCTTCTACGGGCCGGAGCTACAAAAAGTGATCGTCGCGAAGGACAAATTATATCGGGTGGAAGCCGTTCTACAGAGACGTCGTCGACGACGCGGTAAGGGCGAAGAGGTCCTCGTCAAATGGTTCGGCTATCCGGCCTCGTTCAATAGCTGGATCGACGCCAAGGAGCTCGTGGCCTATAAGGGCTGCTGATGGCGACGCGTTGTTGGACGGAATACGCAGAGCGCTGGAGACTTTCTTCCGACGGCCGGCGCCGCTACCGTTGTCGCTGCGACCGATGCTATCGGCGTCGACCGCAACGCCGGCGAACTCGCTCTATGATTTATCTGCGTGACCTATTAGTAGACTGCCGGCGCGGATAAAGGAACGACGCCGTAGCGTCGGACGGCACTAGCGCGATGTGTACGGACGAGACGACAGCCGCAGCAGCAGTAGCAGCCAATGCAGAAGCCACCCACCGCCGTCGACTCAGGCGCGTTTGTCGCTACACCCGCCGACGCCTCATGCGTCGCTGTGGGTGCGCCCGATGCCGTCGACGCCTCCTCCGTCACGAGCGTTCCTTGGCGTCTCTGCGGCAACGAATGCCCTAAGGACGAGATCGTCTTCCTGTGCCAGATCGTCGTCCTGTACACGGTGATCGTCGTCAGTATATACAATCTAACGCGCGGCACGGGCGACTCCAACCTGTGGACGGCGCTGCTGAGTAGTTGCCTCGGCTACCTACTGCCGAGTCCGTCTATGAAGAGGCGCGATGGCGTCGTCGTCTGACTTTTACGTCACGTTGCCGAGCAACGCGTCTATGAAGGCGCACCCCGAAAACACGTTGACGCACTACACGATGAATCTGCCGCAGCGCGTCGACCTGTCGGGGGAGTGGGAATGCGGGCTGGTGTCGCTACAGTACACGCATAGCTGGTACAATGTGAGACCGGTGGACTCCTACTTCTTCGTGGCGTGCGAGAGGGGGGAGGTGGGCTTTTTCACCACCGAGGACGGGGAAAAATTGCCCGTCAGGCCAACATTCCGCACGGCTTTTACAGCAACGCCAAAAAGCTGATGCGCAAAATCAACGAGGCGTTGGCGAAACTGAGCACCGACACGGTCAAGGTGCGAATAGTGTACAGCGCCATCACTAATCGGATGACGTTGCTTCTATCGCCGGGCGTCGAAATTAACTGGCCGCGGAACGGGCGCCTGAAACGGATACTAGGCTACGAGTCGGACAATATCGCGAGTTACGGGACGCCCTCGGAAGGCGGCTCCCTGCCCCCGGTGTACCTGTTCGAGTGCGAGGCGGACCATCCGGTGGACCTGAGCGGCGGCGTCGACACCCTGTTCGTGTACACGGACATCGTGGAGACGCGCATCGTCGGCGACTTATTTGCCCCCCTCATCCGAACCGTCCCCGTCTACGGTTCGAAGAGCGGCAGCGTCGTGTCGCACATCTTCGACCGCGTCCAATACGCGCCGCTCCTGCGGCGCCAATTCGAGTCGGTCGAAATAGATATAAGAGACGACCTCGGTCAGTCGATACCATTCGAGAACGGAAAAGTCGTGACGACGCTTCACGTCCGACGCCGTAAGTCGAAACTGTTCTGACGATGACGCGAAACGTGTACGAGGACTACTACACGCGGCAGGTCGGCGGCGGCCTGCCGGTGTTCGTAGGCGGCCGATCGCAGCGGGGTCACGGATAATCTCTTCGGCAGCCTGTTTCGAAGCGCCATGCCGCTTATCAAGAGGGGGGCCATGGCGCTGGGCAAGCGCGCGCTCACGACGGGCGCGCGCGTGGCGCAGGACGTCGTCGCCGGCGGCAATCTGAAACAGGCGGTAAAGAGGCGCGCGAGGGAGGCGGGCGCCGACCTTCTCGACGGGCTGCTGAATAGGCCCCCGCCGCCGCCGCCGAAAAAGCGACGACGACGCATAAAGCCGCCCGGCAAGCTGGCGACGGCCAGCAAGAAGAAGAGGCGCCGTCGGAAGGGGCCGAGCGACGACGTATTTCCCGCGTAGTAGTAGTGCATCGGTGGAAGGGTACATAAGGCCGGCCGACGAGGCGGCGCCGGACAGTAAGGGGAGGACCGTCGAACGAAGCAGACGTAGTAGGATGGCGTTCGTGCATCGGCAGTCGTGCGAGAGCGTAAATTCCGAATTAGACCTCTTCAGCGTGCCGAAGACGCAGACGAGCATCGAGAGCGGCCAGTGGGTCGATCACCAGCCGCTGGCGGCTCTCGACGCCGGCGGCCCTATCGAGTTTCTCATTCCGGGATCCGGAGACGACTATCTGGACCTGTCGTCCGTTAGACTGTACGTGCGCGCCAAGGTGGTGAAGGGGGACGGTACCGCGCTCGCGAACGACAGCGTCGTGGCGCCCGTCAACAATTTCCTGCATTCCATGTTCAGTCAGGTCGACGTGACGCTGAACGGCACGCTCGTGACGCCGTCGTCGAATACGTACCCGTTTCGGGCCTACCTCGAGACACTGCTCAGTTACGGGCCCGACGCCAAAAAGTCGCAGCTCGAGGCCGACCTGTGGTGCAAGGACACCGCCGGGCGCATGGAGGCGACCAACGACAACAACGGCGGCTTCGCGCATCGGCACGATTTCGTACACGATAGCCGCGAGTTCGACATGATAGGACGCCTGCACGTCGACGTGCTCATGCAAAACCGGTGCCTGGTGAACGGCGTCGACCTGAAGATGCGGCTGGTGCGAAGCGAGGACGCCTTCGCGCTTATGGGCGACGTCGCCGATCCGGGGTTCAAGATCGTTCTGCAGGAGGCCTACCTGCAGGCGCGCAAGCTCAAGTTGAACCCGGCCGTCCAGCTCGGCCACATCAAGGCGCTGACGCACGGGATGGCCAAGTATCCGATGCGCCGCGTCGACTGCAAGGTGTTCTCGATACCGCAGGGTACGATGTCGCACACGCACGAGAACGTCTATCTGGGCACGCTCCCGAGACGCGTGTTCATGTGCCTGATCGACAACGACGCCTACAACGGGGCCTACGATAAAAACCCGTTCAACGCGAAGCACAACGACATAAACTTCTTCGCCCTCTACGTCGACGGACGCCAGGTGCCGAGCAAGCCGCTGCAGCCGGACTTCGCGCACGGGCGCTACATCCGAAGCTATATGAACCTGTTCGCCGCGACGGGGAAGGTGTACGAGGACGAGGGGTTCGATGTGACGCGCGGCGAGTTCGGCAGCGGCTACACCGTATTCGGCTTCGACCTGTCGCCCGACTGCTGCGACGGCGAACACTTCAACGTCGTGCGTACGGGGAACCTGCGCGCCGAGATCCACTTCGCGCACGCGCTCGCCCGGACGGTGAACGTCGTCGTGTACGGGGAGTTCGAGACGGTGCTCGAAATCGACAAGAGCCGGAACGTCGTGTACGACTTCTGAGATGGACACGTTTCAGCTGATGCGTCGCCTGGCGATCGACGCGTACACTAAAAATATCGTCGTCGGCGTCGTGCCCAAAGACGAGCTGCCGGGGCGGCGGCTCACCGCCTACCCGACGGCGTTCGTGTGCAACACCGACGACGGCGACGAACCGGGAGAGCACTGGGTGGCCGTCTACGTGGGCGCCGACCGATGAGGCGAGTACTTCGATTCGTACGGCCGCCCGCCGCTGCACGCCGACTTCCGCAACTTCCTGAACCGCAACTGCGACTCGTGGACGCACAACGACAAGCGACTGCAGAGCGGCGTATCTAACGTGTGCGGACAATATTGCGTCGCCTACCTGCTCTTACGGTGCCGCGGAATGCCGTTAAGCGGCTTCCAGTGCCTCTTCGGCCCCGATAGGGTGGCCAACGACTGTCTCGTATTCGACTGGCTAAAGCCTCATTGAACGCTTATCGCTTGTTGTTGTTGTTAGACGACCGAGAATCCGAACCGACTTTGTCGGACCCGCTGGTCGCGGGCTCCTCGCCGCGCTAGGCAGGCAAGACCGAAGTAGTGAGGTCGTATCGCTTGCTACTACCGAAGCTAAATAAAAAACGATGAAAACTGTACCGAGTGTTCGCATTTTTATTCGCACATGCATACATACATACATAGTCACCTAGGTAGAGGTCCCATACATAGTCCCTAGGTAGGGGTCCCTAGCGGTCCCTACCCCTAGGGGTCCCATACATAGTCCCTAGGTAGGGGTCCCTAGGTCCCTACCCCTAGGGGTCCCCTAGGTAGGGGTCCCTAGGGGTCCCTACCCCTAGGGGTAGGGAGGGAGGTCCCTCGTTATACGAGTATCGGCGCCGTGGTGACGCCGTCGTCGAGCACGGGGCGTTTGGCGTAGAAGTAGTTCAACGCCGCGCGTTCCTGAACGTACGTCAGCACGGACGACTCCTTCACTCGGAAGCCGCGGTTCCGGCCGCCGCTGCTCCGTTGGAGGCGCAGCACGTCGAGGAAGGCGTCCTTGTCGACGTCGTTCTGACGCTTGCTCAGCCCCTTCGTACTGTACTTGTCGCCGTCGTCGTCGCCGCCGAAACAGTAGTACGTCTTGCTGCAGAGCGCGACGATTCCGCGGCCGGACCATTCCTCATTGAAGAGGCTTGAAGAGGCCCGGCGTTCGCTTGTCGTACCGGCGCCGACGCGCGCAACACTCGTCGGGCGCGTCCCACGCTCGGCCGGCGAGCCGGCATCGCAAGTACGCCTCCGCGTGCGCGTCGCAGTGTTCCGACGGGAACCACTCGGCGCGGTGTCGAAAGTAGTGTTCGCGCTTGGCCGCCGCCACGAGCTCGTCGAGTCGGCGCCCCGCGAGGCTCAAATACGCCGAGTCCGTGTCCATCGCGCAGTACTGGAAGAGGGGGCGCGGAATGTAGGCGGCGATGAAGTCGTAATAAAACTCCAGCATGCGCAGTTTGGCGTACTGATAGACGAAGTAGCCGATCTGGATGGGCAGCGCGTACCGGACGGTTCGCTTGTTCAGCGCCACCTCGTAGAGGCCGTCGGGGACGACGACGTCGAGCTGACGGAAGCGCCGATTATTGATCAGCGTCGAGGCGCCGGCGGCCGTGCAGAACTTGATGTTGCGGTGCAGGTCGACGCGCGTGATCGTTTTCCCGTAGGAACTGTTGCCGAGCAGTTTAAACGTGTCGGCGATGATGGCCTTGACGGGGTCGTCGTCGCCCGCGCGTCGCGCGGCGGAGACCGTGTCGCCGAAGTGGCGAAAGCACGCGACCGGCTCGTACTCGACGATCTGGTAGACGCGCTCGACGACGAGGCCGTGCCGCAGATACCACCGCAGTAGCGGCGTCGCGAGCAGAATCTTGACGCCGAAGAAGCTCCCCACGAGCGTGCGCTGAGGCCGGACGAGGAGGTCGTGCGTTTCGGCGTAGCGACGCATGAACGGGCTGAGATCGTCGCGCTCGATGTAGGCGTTCTTGAAGATCGGCTGCATCTCGGCGAAGGTGTCGCGCAGCGCCGTCGGCACGGCGATGTCGCACTCGACGAGACCGAACAGCGTGCCGTCGAGCACGGCCTTCAGGATCGTCGGCCGCGTCACGGCGCCGTCGCCGGCCCAGCTCCGCGGTGTCGGCGGCGGCGGCGGACGCGTCGCGCGCCACTGGCACTCCCACATCTCGACGACGGCGACGAAGCGGCGAAGGTAGGCCGTGACGGCGGCCGTCTCGGCGTACAGTTGGCTCATCGGCTTACCGTTCACCGCGTTCGTCTCCCTCCCCGTGCACGGACAGCCGTGGAAGAAGCACCCTTGGAACTGGTACGCCGTCCGCGTCGCGCCACACCAGCCGTCGACCCGGTACTTGCCGACGCGCTTCTCGCGCCCGTTGAGCTGGTGACGTATGTGGGCCCCCGTCCGTCCCGCCTCCCACGTCAGCCACTCGACGGCCAGGCGGCCGTAGCGGTGTACGCGCTCCGGTCGAAAGGCGTTGTCAGCGCGCCGGCGCGTGAACCACCCCGTCGGCATCTCCTGCGTGATCGCCCATAGATAGAGGCCGTTCGCGTCGAAGCCCACAATAGAGCGACAGGGGCGCGCCGACTCGCCGTACTCCTCGCGCCGAAGGGCGGTCACGCCGGCCTCGTGATAGCGCGCGAAAATGATCGAGGGGCCACCAACGATCTGCGACTGTAGGAGCCGGTGCAGGTCCTTGTTCGACTCGTTGAAGAGCGTGAAGTGGAGCGACGACGGTAGATCGTTGAAGAGATACAGCAGCGTCAGGCCCGGCACACTGATGGCGTCCTTGAACATGTCGATGCGGCGCTGCCGATAGAAGGCGAACTGCTTGTCAAGGGCCTCCAGGAACGGCACCACGTCCCTATTGTTATACCACACGAGGTAGTCCCGCAGCGTCGTCATCCCCTCGTCGCGCCATACCCGCGCGCAACCCTCGTAGTCGGCGGCCGAGATGCCTTCGCACTTCAGGCGGCTGTAGAAGGCCTCGCGCGGTGGCAGCCGGTCTCGGCCAGTTTACGTGGGTCGTCGAGGTACTCGTAGGGGAAGTGCCCCTTCGTCGCCTCGCAGCCGTAGGCCTTCAGAAACCGGTCGTAGCTGACGCCGGGGGCCAGGTAGTTGGTGATGTCCAGGAACTTGAGCGTCGCCGTCGTCAGGCACATGAAATTGTTCTGACGCTTGATCGTGAACGCCGACGAGATGTCCTGCGCGGCGTCGGTCATGAACAGGGGCGTCAGATATTTCTTAACGACGTTCAAGTCGTACTTTCCCGAATTGAAGCCGAGGACGGGGAGGCGGCGCAGGTGCTGCCACAGACGGTCGCCGAGCGCCGTGTACGGGCTCTTATCGAGCTCCGCCACCGTTGCGTGCGCCCGCCATTCGGCGTCGAGCGCGTCGATCGCCTCGAAGGTCGCGTCGAACGACGGCCGCAGTGCCGCGCACGCCGCCTCGCTCATGGCCTCCAGGGCGTCGATCAGGCGCTTCGCGAGGTCGCCCGAATCGCCGGACGTCACGAAGCAGCGCGCCGACTCGTGTCCGGGGACGTTCGAGGCGACGCTCACGCTGAGTAGCTCGTGTCGCGCTATCCACCGGCGTTTGGCGCTGTCCGCCGGCAGATCGTGATCGTCGAAGTAGCACTCAAAATCGTATGTCGCCCTGTACGGATAGTAGCGCAGGCGTTCGTCCACGTAGACGCCCTCGTCCTCCAGCTGCTGAAACACGGACGGCGTCGGATGGTAGACGCCGCCGGGAAAGACGTGGCGAACGCCGCCCTCGCACGTCGCCTCGTGACTCCGCAGCCGACTGGCGGTGCGCCACAGCGAATCGCCGCACTTGCCGCATCGATACGAACGACAGAACAGCGACACGTCGGCTATGAAGGAATAGTGCGTTCCGAATAGATTGACGCTCATGGTGGCCGGGTAGCGATGGAGGGAGCGGCGGACCACTTCGGCGGTGGCGCCCTCCTCCGCCGCCGACAGCCGATACACGGTCACATTCGTTTCGAAGGCCGCCTCCACCCGGTCGAGTTCGTTCAGCGGGACGCCGGCGAACGCGCAGTAGGGTTGATCGCCGTAGTCGGCGTAGAGCCTTAAGGCGGCGGCCGTCAAATCGTCAGCGCGAAAGTCGGCGCCCCGATGCAGCGCCAGACAGCGGAAGAGGCACAAGTTGTCGGCATACGGATGCCCGCGGCGATCGTTCACTAGGCTGACGAGGCCCGCGTTGTGGCGCAGATAGGCGGGGAGGGGCTGCTGACGGGCGCATCCGATAGGATGGTGGATGATGGCGTTGAGAAAATACGTAACGTTCGTTACCAACTCGGCGATCCACCCCGAGTCGGGGCGCTGCGCAATCACGTACTGCAGAACGTCGGGCTGACGGGTGGCCTCGAGGAAGCGTTCGAATGACGCGGCGTCGGAAACGAGGACGGGCGACTCGAGATAGCGGCCGCAACAGTTACACGAAGAATGGTAGTAACGTAGTCGGCCCGTCTCCCTGTGGCGCAGAATAAACCCGTACGATAAGTTTATTTTAAAGGCACGAGTCTGCTCCTCGAACATCAGTCGTAGTTGGGCGTCGTGCGCGGTCGTAGTCACGTGACCGGTCAAATGGAAATTATACCTAGATTGAACGGGTCCGCGCTCCACAGACGTACGGATGCTCGCCCAGTAGTCGCGCACGACGCTCTGTAGGTCGTCGTCGGCGTCCGGCCGATTTGGGGGCGCCTCAGCGGCGTCTCCGCACAGACGCAGATGCCGCAACATATTGGTGCGCTGCGCGAACGCTTGATTGCATTTCGGGCATACGTGTTCATCGCTGACGCATGTTTTTAGATGCTGCGTCAAATTAAAAAGACGGACGAACGATCGATCGCATTTCGGACACACGTGCATCGTCGGTCTAGGCGGCGCTCTATTAACTACGACGGAGGGGCGTGTAGACGCCCTTTATAAGGCCACCCCGCTAGGGGGGCTTTTCTAAGCGGTGTTCTCTGCTCCGTCAGGTGGCGACACAGACAGGTGGCAGCGCCGCGGGATGCGTTTGGCAGGGGCACCCAGTGGACAAAGTTTTTGTTTACGTTTTGCGTCAGGTGGCGACACCGACAGCGTCGAGGGATACTGTCAGTGGCGGCCTAGTTTTTGTTTACGTTTTGACGACGGCAAAGTTTTGTAGTAGAAATTGTGGCTGTCAGCGGCAACGTTTTTGTAGTAAAAATTTCGCCTAAGTTTACGGTTTGTAGTAGAAATTTCGGCCGTCAGCGCCTGCCCCCCACGGCAAAGTGTTTTTTATAGAAATTTCGGCCGTCAGCGCCTGCCCCCTACGGCAAAGTGTTTTTTTTATAGAAATTTCGGCCGTCAGTGGCACCCGGAGTGTTTTGTGGGCGGCAGCCGCCATTGGACAGGCATTGAATGACGTGCGGTTTTTTTTGGATGGTAACAACAGAAGGCGGGAATTGATTTTCATACGTTTTATTAAGCAGTCTCGTACTACATCACGACAGTAAGGCTTTATGCCACAGCAGCGTAAATAATAAGGCTCTAACAACGGCCTATAGCAAAATGTTCATCGCTACTAAGGGGGCGCTTATGCCACAGCGGAGTAAATAATAACGCTTTAGGAGCTATAGGCCGCTGGTAATACTGCACAGCGACCATTCCTGCTAATGTTCATCAGCGGCGTATATGCGAAGGCGGGAATTGATTTTCATACGTTTTATTAAGCAGTCTCGTACTACATCACGACAGTAAGGCTTTATGCCACAGCAGCGTAAATAATAAGGCTCTAACAACGGCCTATAGCAAAATGTTCATCGCTACTAAGGGGGCGCTTATGCCACAGCGGAGTAAATAATAACGCTTTAGGCGCTATAGGCCGCTGGTAATACTGCACAGCGACCATTCAATTTCCTGCTAATGTTCATCAGTGGCGTATATGCCATAGCAAAATGTTCAGACTGTAAACAGTAAAGAGGCTTTATGCCACAGCAGAGTAAATAATAAGGCTCTAACAACGGCCAATGGGCGGCGGAACGCTTATGCCATCATTCAATTTTCCTGCTAATGTTCATCAGCGGCTTTATGCCATAGCGAAATGCACTGTTCATAGCGTTCAGACGTCGAGGCATGCCCTTTTCATTAGGTAATACTGTACGGCGACCTCCAACAGAGCACGGTCGAACGGCGCCGTCCAATCCGTCCCCATGAGCCAGTCGGCTACCTGGCGCAGGAGCGCGCCCTCCGAAGCGCGATCGCCGCGCACGCAACGATCCTCCAGCACCGAGAGTATACGAATAGCAGGAAGCAACAACGTCTGCTGTAGAAAGCTGTCGAGTGACGCTGAAAAAAAGCACACATTCAGGGCCGCCGCGTTTTCGTACAGAATGTTATACCGCCGGCTCGTCTTCCTCCCCCTGTAGCCGCACATGTGCACGAAGGGGCACCCCTCCTCCGGGGGGCACTCACCACATTCTTGTCGCGCTGTGTCCATCACGCGCTCACCGACTAGCTCAGCAAACGTGGACATCATGCATCGCTGACGACCGGCGTATGAATGCAGAACGCTCCACTCCGAGTCGGTCTGAAGTGTGCCCACGACCACAGGGCGAATGTTACGGGCCCACGGTATGAAGTCTTCCGACGAGACGGACAGCACGGCCAGCGGCAGTGGTGACGATAGCACGGTCGCGGAGGCGTCCGCTGTCGCCGCCGGGCCTATTGGCACAGCGGCTGCCTCGTCTGGACCCACCACCACCGGGGTTAATGCAACGTACGTGGGCGTCCCGGCGTCGCTCACCAGGTCGTGCGGTGGCATGGGCTGCGCGCCGTCCACTGTCGGCCAGCAGTACGATAGCACTTCTTCGGCTCTCCCCAGCGGTGGAGGGTCGTCGGCAAGGCGTGGCGTTGCTTCCTTCTTAGCGCACTTCTCGGCAGGGGGTGCGCACTCGTCAGCAGCGTCGATAAGGCCGCGCAACGCAGCAGCAATTACAGCGTCCTACAGAAGAATAACCAAAGCAGCAATTAGGTCTACAGAACACTAGCCAAACGTTAGTCATTCAAACGGTCTCGCTCCCCTTCTTCGTCACGACCCGCACCTCACGGACCGTATACGCATCCAGTATGCCACCCCACACGACCTTGTGTATGGTCAACTCCAAGACGGTGCCAACCAGGCTCGCCACAAAGCTACTGCGCAACTGGTCGGGCAACAGGGCCGACACATGGTCGGCATTGTAATCGCCTATCGCCGAAATAGCTTCGTCGAACAGGGTGATCCAAATGCTGGCCTCCGTGTCGGTGTCCTTTTCGTCTTCCACCAAAACGCGCACCGAAAAATACGTCTTCGTCGTTGCCTGTATGCCGTGTACAGCGCACGCCTGACCACCACTTACTAGACCTCTCACTTTGCGCTTGCAAATGCCACAGCCCGTGTACGTGCATTTGCTTTTCCAAGCCACCCCAACGATTGTTAGCGGGGTAACAATCTTATACGTGCCATCGCACGACAGCACGAACTCCTTCAACGACACTTCGTCGGGCGCACTCACCACGGCCTCGAAAGTAGGCGCCTCGTTGGCCGTCGGAAGCGCCTTCGCACTGGCCTCCGACGCCGGCTTCGCTTTGCCACCCGACGCCACCGTTGGCACCTCCCTCAGCTTGCTGCCTCTCTTTGGTGGCGCCTCTCCGTGCGCGACAGGCGGGGACATGATCAACAACGCTCTGCAACAACAACAAAACGGCAACGATGGCAACACGACAGCGACAATATTTAGACGTTCTCCGCCCGGTTCCTATATAAGCGCGTTGCACGCGGCCCGCACACAGCCCCCGTGCACAAACGCACGCGAGCCACAAAGCGGCCGACTCTTACAAGGTTACTAAAACTGAAAAAAATCTCTCGGTCAGTCTAGTGCACTAACAGAATGCCACTTTTATTTCCTAATATAAAGTCACCATAAGATTCTCTAGACCCCACTGACTATTATAGGTCGCTTAGTTTGCTCACATTTCACATTTAACGGTCGTTTTAAAGACTTACAAACAGTTACATAAGCGCTTTATATAAACAGTGACGTCAGCACCTTATGTAAGGCTATGGCGTACGTGACTAGGGGGCCGCGCGCAAAACAGCGGCTCAACAACTGCGCAATTCATTTCTCACTATGGAGCCAACCGAACAAGTTGGTAATTATGCGGCCAATTCTCATCAGCTGCAAAACAGGTACGTTTTGCTAACTCACTGACTTTCATTGCTAACTCACCTAACACTGACTTTCATCGCTCACTTTCTTTTATAACGTTCACTATTTTTTCAGCGATCCGCCTCCCCAAAACGCCGGACTCGGTACGCCCCAAGTCGACGTGAATACGCCTCCCCAAGTCGACGTGATTGCGCCTCCCCAAGCCGCCGGCGATATTCCACCGCCCGCCTCTATGCGTCTACCCCCACCACAAAGCCGCCCCGGCACAAGGTACGTTTAACGATAATTTACCTTTATTTTGCAGACTTTCGATAAAAAGCTATAGCGTCCCACTATTTACAAACGCCCTGCTATCGACTTAATGTTTTTTTACAGGGCCTAACCTAAACAGAGACGCACCGTTACTTTAATACTTTTTTTCATACTTGCAGACGAAACATTGCCGGCTTCGATACCCTACATATAGGACGCGGACAAACCCTTGCGAGGCCCTCGCATCGAAACGGCTTTATTCATAGATCGCATAGAATAAATTTAACCCCAGCCGATCTGCTTATGATAGATAGAGGATCGCGCGCCGATCGACCTGGGACATTGTACCTTGGGCGTCGCCGACCGCATCACAGCCCTTAACACTGTTTCCGTCTCCACAGATGAACCCCCGTGCGCCAGTATCACTAATTAAACTTTTCCTCATTCCCCTGCAGAAACCTCTACGTGATAGATCGGAGCCTTGTGCATCGACGCTATGATATCGGCCGGGGCACTACACTGCACCATGTTGGTCCTTCCCCCCGCCCGATCACGTTCACCTCAGCCCGATGCCGTCACCAGCCCCTATTGGCCGTTGAGCCGCAACGACGGCCACCACCCGAACAAGACAGTGACGATTCACTCGAAGAGTTCGAGGAGAACTTCGACGATGACTTCTACCCCGGCTACACTGATTTAGAAGTTATTGCGCCCGGCAACCCCTTCCCAGACACTTTCGCACAGCCATTCTCATTTGCGGATATTTTTCCAGCCCCTGAAATTCTACCCCCCTCATTTGCCCCACCCATCCCAGCACATCTTTCCGTGCATTTAGCCTTTCCGCCACAACCCCCGGGCCGACACGGCTTTGGTCCCCCACCATGATAAATGAAATTTTATTGTACCAATACAATTTATTTCTCACCGTTTATTGTTTCCGTGTTTCCTTTCACATCCGCCAGCATTCCAAATCACACACGAATCCACCTATTCGTCGTTGCAACAACGCCCAAGACACAAGCTTAATACACGCGCACAGGCCAATCTGACAGCGCCGGGCCCCCAGCTGCTATAACGATATTGCACGCATATCAGTGCCCACCAAATGTGTTTCCAACTTACACACGATAAAGCCAGCGAAAACCACAAGCTAAATACGCGCACACACAGACCACCAACTGCAATAACACACGAATAATTCCACCTATATTAATACGCGCACAGTCCAATCTGACAGCTCCAATATTGCACCGCAATTGCACGCGTATCCATCAGCGGTGCCGCAGCTAGCACTGACAGGCAATATCCACATAAGCGCGCACCACGAAAAATCCGGCCTTCCGTGCCGCAGCCAGCACTGACACATCGGTGCCAGAAGCTTATTACAAGCGCACGCCTCGAAAAACATTTATCCGTCAAACCAATGCACATAAAATCCTGCAGCCTGACATTCGACACCACCATTTGCCAGTGAGACGTGAAAACCAGGCCACCAGCCGTAATCTAAACCGCGCGGCCCCACCTC
The DNA here is from genome assembly GCA_020002185.1 of Paraescarpia echinospica. Classification (NCBI taxonomy): domain Eukaryota; kingdom Metazoa; phylum Annelida; class Polychaeta; order Sabellida; family Siboglinidae; genus Paraescarpia; species Paraescarpia echinospica. The sequence goes on along the minus strand of JAHLWY010006374.1, from coordinate 10,858 downwards.
CACCACCGCACCGTTCTAGAAGCTTCTAGAAGGTTCTAGAACCTTCCCGCGCGTCATTATTTTAAACTCGCTGATCTCCAGGGGTGTCACTTCACTCTAAAATCTTTCCCACCTCCCGTGCACGTAATTAATACTAATAGGTCACTATTTACTATTTTTAGTCATTGTTAACGTTCTCCTCCGATAATTGCGCTACTCATTTGTTACTAATTAAGTTAATTAATTAATTAATTAATTACCCTAATTAGTACCTGATTAGCCACTAGAGGTCGTCATTCCCCCTATTTATTCCATCTTTATTCAGTAGATGGCGACACCCTCTTTCTCATGACCCTCATCAATCACTTTTTGACGTTGCTAAATCATTACTAATAAAAAACGTAGGAATTCTACTTATAAAAAACGAAAAAGCCTTTGATCTTAGGTCACTTCCGGGGATGGCGGACCTCTTACCACTACTAGTAGCGATTGTCAACTGTTGTCACAGCCGACGATCAATGGCAACATTGGTTTGTTGCAGGTATCAGAAGGCGGTCGCTCACGGCGACTCAATCGTTTTAACGTTTACCTACAGGTCAGCGTCGAGAAATCTGATCGTTTTCACTCTTGCGAAGACGTTGGTGCGAACACGGTATGGGTCTCCTTTGCGACTGGGTGGGTGACTGGTTGGGTGGCTCCTTCCTACAATATTTCTGTCACACGTTCACACACTGTTCCCCCACTCATTGCAACCCTCCCGTTTTCCCGCTCATATTGTTCTCTGTGAGCATCACCACCAAACCTACCGGAAGTCAGCTAGTTCGCCAAACTAAAGGTGGTCTTATGGGTTCGCGGTAGTTTGTGAGGCAGTTATTGGCGTAAGGGATATGTATGTACGATCTCTGCGTGTCCCGGTAGGTGGGGGTGACTGTTTTGACTAAGTGAAAATTAATCAGCCGTCCTCTGGAAATTAGCTGAGCTATGTTGACATCGGTATTCTTTCTACGTATTTTGTAGTCAATTTACTTTTTTCTTATTGTAACATTTCGAAAGGTACACTGACTGCGAAATACGCAACATAATTTGAACCATCCTGTGTGATAAATCTCTTCATTAATTTGTTAACAATATACTTTGTAGACATTAAAACATTTCACACATAATTTTTATGTAATGATAGCACATAATACCTTTATACATATCGATCAACAACACTTCAACAACAAACAGCAGAAAAAAACATGACGATACGAACGCCGCCGAATTGATGTAGACCCCATTTTAATAAATACCACTGTACATAACGCCTCCAATTAATACGGTGTAATCTGATCTGTTCTATGTGTCTATGGAAAGAGGCGGGAAGAGTCGCCCGAGACCCGGGATGCCGATGGGAGTGATGGGCATTGACCTCACGCTGTGCCGCCTTCACAACCTGACCCAGGAAATGTTTCCCGTCTGCACCGGCGACCAGTACAGGTAGGGTTGAGGAGAGGTCAGGTAGGTCAACAATAACAAGTAGATCAACAATAACAACGACTGTGACAACAGTTGACAACCGCTACTGCTGCCGCCGCCAACAACGCCTCTACAATTACATTATATATCATCAGTAATAAAAACAAAACAAGTATATATATATATATACATAAATTTTAGATATATATATATACATAAATATATAAAACAACTATATAGTAAATTGCGAGATAAATATATTATAAATATATATTAGTTAATTAATAAATAATAAATAACTACAGTAAAACATTATTAGTTTCAATGAAAATTTCAAATAATAACATAAATATGGGGTATGACGACTAAAGTATAAAATTATGACGACTAAACATTAAAAGCGAGTTTAAAATAGTGTGTTTTAAGACGAGCTTTAAATGTGTCCATGCACTGTATCAGTCATAAATCTTCTGGCAACGCATTCCAGGGGGTCGGTTCTGCGCACGAGAACGAGCGACGGCCGTACCGCTCAAGGTTGTGCCGCGGTACAGTTAATAGTCCACAGTCAGTTGGTGAAATCAATGACGCGATCCAGGACGGCGTTTTGTCGTGAAGGGCGGTGAACACAAGCATACTGAATGCGTCACTTCACCGGCAGCCAGTGCAAGCTATTCAGTGCTGCCGTGATGCTCTGTCGATCGCCCAGCCTAATACGTAATACGACTCTGGCCGCAGAGTGTTGTACCATCTCAAGGCGATGGTGTAACCGGTCGGATATTGCGTACAAGATAGCGTTCCCGTAGTCTATTCTTGAAGTAAAAGGAGCATGTACGAGACACTTGGTTGTTCCGGTCGTTAGTGTGTCGCGTATACGTGAGATTCGGTGCAGGTGGTAATATGCACTCCGGCACGCATTTGCTACTTGTGCCGGCATCGAGAGGTCGGCATCAATAGTAAAACCGCGATCTCTGACGACAGCATATGTTGGCACTAGCTGACCGCAGACATCGACGTGTGTTAGTGTTATTGGCGCGCAGAGGGTGGAGGATTTGATGACAATGGCCTGCGATTTAGACCGGTTGAGTATTAGCCCTTGTCGCAGAGCCAGACGTTGACATCTCGAAGACAGGCCTCCATACGCGCGAGTGCTTCTGCGTGATCGGTTGGTGGAAAGTCGACGTACAGTTGAGTGTCGTCAGCGTATAGATGATGTTGTGTACCATGTTGTTTCTTTTTTGACGCTTACCACAGACGTTCGGCCATGCACGTAGGACGCTAGCCAAGCATGTGCTGCACCACAGATGTCATAGCTTGGCAGGCGTCACAACAGAATAGCGTGGTCAAGTGTGTCGAATGCAGCAGAAAGGTCAAGTAGCACCAGAAGTACACCTCGACGTGCATCAGTTGACTGCGTCACATCGTTGTGGATGCGCTGAAGCGCTGTCTCGGCGCTATGACGTGGGCGATATGCGCTTTGGTAGACTGGATATACGCCGTTTCCCTCGAAGAAGTGTTGTAGTTGTCGTGATATGAAACGCTCTGCTGTCTTCGCTACAAACGATATGTTCGAGATGGGGCGAGTTAAAGAGTACATTGACGTCATAGTTATGTTTCTTCAGTACTGGTATCACAACAGCGTGCTTCATCGCCTGTGGAACCACGGAAAAGGATATAGACGCATTGATTAAACGTGTTACCACCGGAGAGAGAGAGCATCAACATGCCTCTTGAGGAGCAACGATGGGAGTGGATCAAGTTCGCATGACTTGGCTGCGGATACCAACACTATCTTTTTGACATATGTCGGTGACGCGGCATCTGTGACGATGGACTGTCAGACCAGATCGCCGGCAGTGGCGTTCAGCACGGCGTAATGCACGTTTCACTTCGGCAAGCTCGCCGGCCGGTATGCCATGGAGTCATCGGCCTCACCGAGATAGTCCATGTGACGAGTGGGGCATGGTCGTCTACGACAATGTGTAGACAGGAGCCATACCGAGCGAGAATGGCTACCGGGTCCAAATCAGGAGCACGGAAATCAAAAGCCGCCAGATCAGCTGCAAACCGACTGTTATCGATCGCTGCGTACTTTCAATCCTCGACGTGGCGTTTCAGGCGCGTTGGTTTGGGCGGGTGCAGTTTACATTCAATTGCATAGTGATCGGTGATCATAGTCATCGGCTTAACTTCAGTGGCGATAATGTCTGACGTCTCCGATGTGATAACAAGATCCAGTGTGTTTCCACGCGTGTTAAAATCGCCACACACGATAGTCTCACTAGGGTGGGCCGAGGCGATAAGCAACACCTTCCTAACATCAGCCAGAAAGTCGGACGATGGCGGTCGGTAGACGACTATGACGCGCGTGGTGCAGCCGATACAGTTGTTCCGCAAAATAACGTGAAACGCCTCACTGGCATGTGTGTCAACTTCAGAAGGCGAAACGAGCTGCAGTGTTTTTCGAAACAGAACACCTTCACCACCAACACGACGAGCCCCACTACGCGGCTGATGGACTAGCGTGAAGTCATCTCCACACAATTCAGACACAGCAGCCGTTTCGTCGTCTCCCAGCCATATTTCCGTCAAGGCGACAAGGTCCATTTCGCGCTCATCAATGTAATCGCGCACGAGCAACGCTTTGTTTCGAATCGATATGGCATTGATCAAGGCGAACTTCGTACGAATGTCAGGCGCAGTGGACGAAACGCTACCCGAGCACCTCAACGTCAGTTGAATCAAATTTGCAGTGTTTATACCAGTTTGTTTACCAACATAAGTGACCCGATGGTTCCGTCGTCTGCTGGCCATCCTGGTAATTGGTCTGGCAATAACAACTTCGTCACCGTTCTTCCTTAACCACGTCTCAGTTATCGCTAAGATGTCGCATTTGTGTTCAACGACATATTCGTTGATTTTAAGAGCTGTATTGCACACGGAACGAGCATTCAGTAATGCCACATTGACGAATGGCGTGTTGAGGAACTAGTGTCCATTTGAGGATCTGAACCTCACGCTTATTTCCCAAGTCAACTTGGTAGCTCTGTAATGATGAAATAAATAATAAGACCAAAAATAATTAAAACATTGATTACACTTGCTTACTTTGTTGCTTGCTGAATACATCAGCATCATTAAATCATAATGTACTTCATATTTGTGACAATAAGGAGTAAGACATTCCAACAGACAATATGTAATATCACTGTGCGCTGGCCTACATGCTGGTTAATGCAACATTCGTATGTGACAGCATACTTTGAAGGCTTCTATGTAGACTGAATCGGAAATAGCACCGATTGTATCATGATTTTCAGTAGCATAAAGATATTCTGAAAATATGACTTGCCTACACCAGATGCAGCTATCAAATTTATACTACATTTCGAATATAAATAATATTTGTCTTGCAAACGTCTGACACATGTAAGCAGGATATTAAAGGAAAGTTCGTAGCCATTGAAGGCTTGGCGACACATTCCGAAATGGGTTGGTGACAGTTGTTCAGAATTGCTGATCTTGGGCCACCAAATGTCTCACATTTCTGACATACATAAAGATACGCTACGTTATCAAAACAAATTTTGCTGATATAAAAATGAGTCATTTTGAGACGTCAATTACCAAATTACCATCACCTCATCTCCGACAACTGTTCATTTCCTGCAATCATGTGTCTGGCGACTGCAGGCTGCACTCAACTCTATGAATGAGTTTCAAGCTAAAGACAGTGGTTGATATTTGTGTACGAATAGTTTTTGCACATTAATTTCAGCACAGCTGAATGCTTCCAAGAGAAGTTGAGATGGTGTTCGATTGAACAAGTCTACCAGGGAGTAAAATATAAAACGCTTTGAGCAGTCCTAAGGATTGAGTACTACACTATATATAATATATATATACATATATATATATATATAATATTACCTTTACAGGCTTTGGTGTCGACCAGTTGATAAATGGCTCCTTAGACACCTAGTGGCAGTCGGGCGGCCCTCAACCCCATCTCATCAACACCCAGTTCCGCAGAAAGACGACCATAACAGAGATATGTCTGCATGCCGACTACAAGGCTGATGAAAGCTACACACCAAGCAGGCAAGAGTGCTCCTTCACTATCCATCCATGAAGAGGGCAGGGGATAACGTTCGGTACACAGTCTGGATTTGGGATTTCCAACAAATAACGCCTTGACAGCACATGTCAGTTGCCTTAGAACCCAACTGGACAATGATAATGTGTTAGCCATTATAATCAGGTTTGGATCTAGGGGAGTAGTTGGATGTATTTTGCAGATTAAGGGTGTGTGTTGTGACGTGCAGTTTTATGTTGGGTGCTGCAGTTGGAGGGTTTTGGTGAGCTTGGGGAATGAGAACAATAAGGGAAGAACATTGTATAATGTTATACTCCCTGTTAGTTACTATGATTAAAATCATTGTACATACTGGATATTATGTTATTCTTGTTATTCTTGTTATTCTTGTTATTGTAATCCCTTCAAAGACATTCACGAGCGGCCAATACGCACGTTCATGATCCAGATCACAGTTGTGTTTAACCACCAGAATGGACGTGACACACACATGCGACAGATCAAGATCCATTCCTAGTCCAGTCAATCTGTGTCCAAAAGAGGGTCAACCTCAAACAAATTGCAATAGTAATTATTACAGTCTTTTTAATTAGTACTATATATCTACATTACCAAAAAAAGTACCCCGAAATCCATGTGGTGGAACATTGTCATTTTTGACGACAATGACAAGTGGTCAAACGTCGCTGCCAGTGACGTTTTGGCGGATTGATATGTAGGGATAGGTGTTATTTAGGCTGGGATATATATTTTCTTTGCATATTTCATACACATTTTGCATACCGTTGGCAAGATAATGGATTAATCTACCCTGCGATATGTAATAATTCGTTAAATATTAAGGTGAACAATATTTTTTAAAGACAGTGAATCCCGATTTTAGCCGCTATGGGGGAGTAGCGTTGTGATCTAACGTTGACTTAGTCCATTTGCAATTGGATAAATGGATGATCTATAGTTTTCTGTTTTTGGTGAATTTTTTATCCCATGGGGACCCTGAAGCAATTCAGCTTGGTTGTCCTCGGGGCAACCTAGGGCATTGTTTCTAATATGCAAATTAGGAACTTCAGTACTGAAATACTTATTTTCTTCAATAGATTTGCAACTATGCATGATTATGTCACAAAAGTGGTGTCAAGATCGATATTTTCATGGTCAACGGTTGAGATAAACACATCACCAGATGAATATAACGGCTGCATGTTTGTCATTTCATAAACATTTCAGATATCGGCCATGTTGGATCTTATTACATGCTTATTTCCAATGCAAGTTTTATGCATAATATCGCCAATGGCTTTGATTCGCATGTATTGTCTATGCCCCTATAATAATGCAGTGCAACACGCTTATAACGAACTACTTTGTGGGTAGCTAACGAGTTCGTTATATCCGTGAATTCGTTATATGCATGTAAGCGTTTACCCACTAGGTGGCAGTGTTGTATGTGACAGTTTTTAAACTATTTGCCAGGTGTTTATCAAACGCAAATATATTTTGTTGTGGAACATTTATTTAGATGACACATAAAACAGTTACAAATGTTACTATTGAGTGTAGTTATAGTATAAGATCGCAGTCCATCGTCTGTGAAAAAGTAACGAAATACAGTATGACGTAACCACATGGCGAGCACGTTGCGTCCAAGAACACTAAAACACGAACTGTGGCAGGATGGAGCCACGGCAACTACTACTTCTTGTATAACACACACAGGATGAATCCATCTTCTTTGAAGAAATACTCCATTGTCGTTTGTTTGCTGTTGGCTAGGGCACCAGACATCAGAAAATCCTTAAGCCAGTCGCAGTGCGCTGCGGCGTTGTCTGACTGCTTAGCCCTGTTAGTGTTACTAATGAACTGTCGTATAACGCGCAGCTAATAATCTCCTTTAAGGTCGGTAGAATGTTAGAACTGCCCTGCTCTTCCGATCGATCACTCACTGCAGTGTGTGAGACTCTCACTCGTCTTGGTCTGTCCTTGCTGATGGATCCAGTTTCACATCACCGAGAGTGTGATGAAAGTAATGCAAAACCAGTCACAATAAAACCTCCAATCATAGTAATACATTTGCCCGCAGCTCAAATGGTTCACAACCGTTCGTAGCCTCACATCAGATTAGCCGTCGCCTGGGTAAACTAGGGCCGCGTTCTCCAAACATTGATTTCGTTGGGATCGAAAATTGACAAGGAAGCAAAATGATCATCGCGCAATGGAATGTGCGAACACTGCTGGATAGAGTAAACACATTTAAATGATCAGAATGACGTACTGTCTTAGTAGCGAGGGAACTACCAAGATATAATAGTTATATTGTTGCACCATGTGAAGCACGTATTTCTGACTATAGAAGGTATTGGTGGACGGACGAGTCGACTGCAGCTCTTCGGGGATGCCTGGAATGCTCAGATTGGGACAGGTTTAAAGAGGCATGTCCTGACCTAGACATGTACGCTGACACTGTGACATCCTACATCAACTGTTGTGAGGAGGTGTGCACGGAGACAAAGTCTGTCACTCTGTACGGCAACGATAAACCTTGGTTCACCAGGGACATCAAGCAGAAACTGGCGGGGAAGAACGCGACGTTCATCAGCGGCAGCAGGGAAGAGTTCAGGAGAGCTAAGTGCGAGGCGCAGAAGGCGGTCAAGAAGGCCAAATTCATATACAAACGCAAACTTGAGGACCTGTTCCCTTCCAACAACACCAGATATGTCTGCAAAGGCCTGTGGCAGATTACGCAGTACAAGGAACGTGCAGTGGCCATCAACAGCAGTGACTCTTCACTCCCTGATCAGCTGAACGACTTTTACAGCAGATTTGACAAGCTTAACTATTCACCAGAGCAGCGCTCACTTCCAGCAGGCACCTCTCTGTCTCCGCCCTTCATAGTCCAGGAAGCTGAGGTGAGGAAACTGTTCAGAAGACAGAGCACGCGGAAGGCCTCGGGTCCAGACAACATATCCACATCTACCCTGACGAACTGCGCCGGCCAACTCTCTGCGGTGTTTACGGACATCTACAACTCCTCTCTCCAGCAGTGCAGAGTTCCAGTCTGCTTCAAAACTTCCACTCTCATACCCATTCCCAAGAAGTGCAAAATCTTCAGGCTGAACGACTACCGTCCAGTGGCAGTGACCTCAGTCGCCATGAAAGTGTTCGAGCGCATAGTGCTCAGGTACCTGAAGTCGGCCACCGACGGCCTCCTCGACTCGCACCAGTTTACATATCAGGCAAACAGATCAGTAGACGATGCGGTGGCTTTAGGTCTGCATCACATTCTGAAGCACCTGGATATTGAATGCAGGTGCCCACAAGGTTGTGTGCTAGCCCCCTTCCTGTTTACTATCTTCACAAATGACTGTGTCTCCGTGGACCAATCGGTCCTTGTGATAAAGTTTTCCGATGACACGACTGTGGAGGGCTGCATTGAGAATGCGGATGAGACTCCATACAGGGAGGAAGTTCAGAGAATGGTTGGCTGGTGTGCGGATACCAATCTCAAATTGTTTCAAAGACTAAAGAAATGATTGTTGATTTTTGCAAAAAGAAGACTCCCATCCACCCTCTTTCGATAAATGGCGTGGAGGTCGAGCAGGTTAAATCTTTTAGATTCCTTGGAACAACAATTTCAAGCGATCTCAGCTGGGGCACAAACACACTGTGCATTACAAAAAAGGCAAAACAACGCCTGTTCTTCCTGAGGCAACTCTGGAGATTCGGCATTGTTCAGGAGATTATGATACGATTCTACCACACAATCATTGAAAGTATCCTCACTTTCTCGATTGTAGTGTGGTTTGGCCGCGCCAGTCAGGAGGAGAAACAACGGCTAGAAGTTATCGCGAAGGGCGCGTCTAGAATCATCGGGCGCGAGTTGCCATCCATTGAATCTATTTACCATGATCGCTGTGAGCGAAAATCCAAGAGCATTGTACGGGATACTACCCACCCAGCCAACCATCTCTTTGAACTTCTTCCCTCTGGCAAGCGCTATAGAAGTATTAAGACAAGGACGACTATATTTAAAAACAGTTTTTATCCACAGGCTGTGAGTCACTTGAACCGCGAGATGCCATGATACTGTTTTCAGTCTGTTTATATTTTATGTCGCCATGCTAAATTATTTATTTATTATTATTATCTATTGATTTAATTTTTTAAATTTTATTTACTAACTTAACTTCATGTATGTACATGTTTTATATCGTCAGCTAATTTACGTATTCATTTATTTATTATTTATTTTACTACATGTATTCTTTTTAACTTTTAGGTAATGTTCACACGGTATTAATATTATGTTACCAAGTTCACTTTATGTCAATACATGAACGACTGTCTTAAAATGTGTTGGCAGTTGGCCTTGGTTTAAATTTATACTAATTTTAGTATAGTTTCATAATGTTTCTGATTGTATATTTTGCGTGTGCATGATGGGGGGCAGGGGAAACAAGCGTGCATGTATGTTGGCGCCACAACGCCAATAATTCCTCGTACATTTTAAATGTTACTTTGTAATAAACAGTGTGAATGAATACCTTCTTCTGGAATGGTATACCAACAGATCAGCCTAGAAGTCACTGTTGCGAATTACTTCATGTTGTATATCCAAGGTCATGACATGATGTCAATGTTTGTGTGTGAGCGCGCGCGCGCTTGTTTGCGCGAGTATGCGCGTGTCTGCTCGTATTGGTGCGCGTCTTTGCGTATGTGTGCGTGTGCGTGCGTGCGTGTGCGTGTGCGTGTGCGTGTGCGTGTGTGTCTATGCGTGCCTGCGCGTGCCAGCGCGTGTTAGCGCATGCTTGCCGGTGCTGGCGCGTACATGCGCGTGCCTGTGCGTGTCTGAACATTTGCTTCAATGCACGATGGGCCAGTAGTAAACAAGTTTTGTTTAGCTGTGTTTGACACAATGAAGTTATAAATATAAGTTGCGCAGTTGTTTTTAATTTTGCTGTATTTGTATAACTTTTCTCTACCAGAATGCATCCCATACTTTTGTGACTTAAGAAATGTACGGTAAACACAGAATGCTCATTATAATATTCATGTCCAGCTTTTCTGCATGGCAACTGTAAATATTTCCTGGCACAAGTCTGTGCATGAATCTCTGTTGTGTGTGAACTTTTGATGTTGTGGTCGGTATGGATGTAAGGATGAAGTTAGCTGGCACTATTTTGAGAATTGCACAAAATACTGCTGCTTCTTGTGCAGTGTTGTATGTCTTATTTGATTGTATTAATCAGTAGGAGTTAGTGTATCTGTCTTGTCTCTTCTCTGTGTGGTGTGTGTACGGGCAGCCAGTAAAGAAATGATGTGTGTTGATGC
>JAHLWY010006373.1:0-17342 GCA_020002185.1 Paraescarpia echinospica | reverse complement strand
AGAGTTGAGATCTTGGCCCCGCTCTGTCCTCTGGCGCCCGTCAAAGCTGAAGCTGACCAGGTTGGCTTCCGTCATTGCCAAAAGACTTTTCCCAGGAAATGTGGCCTAATTTCATGTGAGAAAACGGTTTGGTCATCGCGGACGTTGAACGTACGCATGTCTGTGTATAAAACACAAAAACACTTATAGAAAACAACATGAAAACTATTCGTTGTTTCGTGAGTAAGAATGAACACTACAGAGGCTCTGTAATAAATGTCATCAGCGCGAACATAACTAATGACAATCATTGTCCTTCCAAAAATGCAACCGTTTCCTACAAGAAACACTAATAATGGTTAGAATAACAGAAACATATTCTCCAGAAACTAGTAGTAGTAAACGATCTAGCGGTGGTAGCGGACGGGGACACGGATTTACAGAAACAACTGATAGAGTGGAAGGATATCTTCAGCAAACACGGACTGAAAGTTAATCGGGAGAAGACAGAGGTGTTGTGGGTTGGGCAACAGAGCAAAGAACTGGACATACACCTGGAGAGGACAGTTGTGTATACCTGAGCGGAGCGGTATGTGGAGATGGCTCCTCAGAGACAGACATTCGCAGGAGAATACAAGCAGGGGCGAATGCATGGAGGAAAATAGAAGGAGTGATGGGAGACAGGCACATGTCGCGAATACTCAAGGGAAAGGTACTATGCACATGTGTGACACCAGCCTACCTGTATGGCCTAGAGACTGTAGCAATGACAGAGAAACAACAGAAGAGGGTACAAGTGTGTGCGAAAACAACTGGGTTAGGAGAATTACGAGGGTAACAAGGATATATAAGGGAAGAGTGGAAGAGCTGAGGGAGGATGTTGGTATGAAAGAAAGTTTCAAGAAGAAGCTATTGAGAAGTCTGTTGAACTGGGCAGGACATGTGGAGCGAATGGGAAAAGAACGGATGGCAAAGAAAGCCGATGCCCGGATATTGGAGGGAAAAAGAAGACGAGGGCGACCGAGACAGAGGTGTGGGGATTTCGTAAAGAGAGAACTGGAGGGATGGAAAGGGGAATGGAGGAAAGGAGCAAAAGACCGAGGAAAATGGAGAAGGGTGGTAGAGAAAGTAGTGCAAGTGCAATGAGGAGGAAGAGAAAGAAAATGTCGACGTATCCAAACCAACCTCACCCCTGAAGACAGGGAACGACGACGAGAAAAACAATAATTGTACGTATATATATATATATATATATATACGTATCCAAACCAATTGTACACACACACACACACACACATATATATATATATATATATATATATATATATATATATACGTATATATATATATAATATATATGTTTAAAATTAATCACCTAGAGGTTATATACGAATCATAGCTCGCCATGGGGCGGTGTTAATTACATCATTTTCAATACCCCAGAACGAAACACTGAATTTAAGCTGAGCCAATAATATCGATGCCTTCCAAGATTCTGCTGCTTTCGTTTCGGCCAATCGCGGCTGGTATTACATGTAATGTTCGGGAAGTAGAAGTAATTATTTGAATACACATTACAGCTTAACCGCTGGTAATAAAGATTAAATGTGCCCTATGATCTGTGATGCAGGCAATTATCCGTCACGGTTCCGACAACACGACACGATGGACTGACAGTTCTAGGTAGACAGTCTGTAGAACTAATCCAGTGAACACTAGATATCTGCCAAAGACAGTTTAGTTAACTACCACCCCTGGCTTATGAAGATGTTTCCGGGTAACCCCTTTCGCTTCAAGAAAACACATTGCTTCAGTTTAAAACTGAAACTATACAGCAAATGAAAAACAGCGCAACATCCACTCACGCCAGAACACATTACATATATATGCCGTTGTTAATGAAAGATTACTTCGATATATATATATATACCACATTCCTAACTCATCTCGGGTCCCTTATAAATGTTGCTTCAATTGAGATTCTGGCATCCCCGACCCCTCACGCGCCTGCCAAGAACAACACCTGAAACTCACGTGGATCGGTGTAAACAGCTGACCAGATGTGGTCCGAAGGCGTGTTGGCTCCCGTCCGTCGTGAAGCGGACCACGTGAAGGAGCCGACCTCGTGGAAACCGACGTAATATTTAAAAGGAGACAGTCTTCCTCTACCCGGAATTAGCGTTAGTATTTTGTAGCAGGAAGTCTGCTGGGTCGAATGTGGGAAAATGGGACGTCGTTGAACATCAAAGGGTATTGCAGTTAACTCTGCCCGACTCGGCCGTATTGCCAATAAAGCTTGTTTTGAAACTGGAAGTTTTGTTTTTGTTTACTATTTGAACATGATACATGGTCCGGCCTTCCAATTTACAAACGTTGTTACGGGCTTACTAAACACAGTTTGGTGGGCAGTATACCTTCAACATAGTTAGTATAGTCTTAACAACATCATGTTAATTAATTAATGAAAAACTATAAACAGACCTGCCTCCTTTTAATGTGCACAATCTGATCGTATTTATCGTGACATCATGTGGCACATACCTAATTTAACTTGTATCTCTTCTAATATTGACAGCTGAAATGTATGTATGTATGTACGTAGGTAGGTATTTAACATATTGACTGCTGAAACATTTAACATTTTGAACCCTAAAGAAACAATACATAATATATTCGAAAGAGTGCCGAAGACGGACTGACCTGGAGAGGATTCCTACAGACCTGCACGTTGAACCAAGCAAGCCGCCATAGTCGCAATCACGACTGATAGCGAGAGAGATATGATGTATTCTAGATAGCATGACTTTATTACAAAAAAGATCAGTCTATGTACATTTTATACTACATTTCGGGCTACTTTAGACAAGAACTCTATCCCCTCGCGTGGGTTCATTAACCGTCACACGTTGACTCGATCTTTGTTGAATGACAGTGTCAAATTATAATTGTTAATAACGAACGCAGCGTCCCAACAATGACGCGAATAGTTGTTTAATGAATCGCATAACGCTGGCAGTCTGACACAGAAAAGGTAATTTCACAGATAGCCAACTACAGTTGTTTCTTGCTGTTTCGATGTTACGACTTAATATGCGCCTATGAAAGAGGTAAGTTCTTATATAGCGCTGTATCCAGTCATTGGGACTGCTCAAGGCGCTTTACACTTTTCTCCCTGATAGAACCTGTTCGATCGAACACCGTCTCTACTTCTCTTGAAAGCATTCAGCCACGCTGTATTTAATGCGCGAAGACTATTCCTACACAAATATCCACCACCGTCTATAGCTAACTACTCATTCATACAGCTGAGTAAACTGGAGCAACGTAGAGTGAACGAATTTGTCCAAGGTTCAAAACGGCAGCAGAGGATTCGAACCCGGGTTCTCCCCATTGAGAGTTCGACGTTCTAGTCACTGCGCCACTGCATTCCACACAATGATGCTTGTGTTTCTCCCTCGCAAAAGACGTCTGATTAAGTCACTTAGATTATAACTAATTAGATTCGGAGAAGGGGGTATCTGTATACATAAACGTATCTAAGAAATGTAATGCGGACATTCAGCTGTGAGGAACTGATTTACTTGCATGCAGGCGACCTTTGCATTGGCACTAGTGGAAATACAGATAACCTAATCTCGCAATTACACAGTGAAGACAAGAGTTTATTATTCGTGAATCTATAATCCACGTTTCACACTCATTGCATGAGCCATTTATATGAATGCTGATGCAATGGTAAACATAGTTTCATAAAAGCTTTCACAAGAGAAATGAAAGGAACGATAAACCCTTATGTAGTATAACCTACGTCAAGTCGACCGATATCCCAGGATGCTTTGCATTTCACATATTCGCCACCTAGTGATTAAAGACACACTGAAGAAGATAACGTAATAGCTATGATATTTCACAAGCTAATTGCATAGTGTGTTGACTATGGCGTGTCACTGGCTCATTCTAAAATTTAGTTAAGCCTTTAAAAGGAGGCAGTATGTTTCTTGTTTTTCATTTATTAAGTAGTATAATATTTTTAAGACTATACTAACTATGTTGAAGGTATAAAGCCCGCCAAATTGTGTTTAGTAAGCCCGTAACAACGTTCGCTATTTGATGGTACTACCATGGGAGCATGCTCAAATAGTAAAACAAATCCAGTTTCAAAACAAGCGTTATTGGCAGTACGGCCAGATCGGGCTGACGTAACTGCTGTTCAACGATGTCTCAGTTGCTCTCGTTCAACACCGCATACTTCCTGGTACGAAATTAATAATTAATTATTACTACGCCCGCTAATTCCGGGTAGACCAACAGACCATCCAAAGATACCAACTAATTAACTAACTGGTGGTGGTGGTGAAGGTAGTGATGGTGGTGGTGGTGATGATGGTGGTGTTGGTGGTGGAGGTGGAGGTGGAGGTGGTGGTGGTGATGATGGTGTGGTGGTGGTTGTTATGATGGTGTGGAGGTGGTGGTGATGGTGGTGGTGGTGGTGGTGGTGGAGGTGGTGATGGTGGTGGTGGTGGTGGTGATGATGATGATACAGGTGGTGGTGGTGATGATGATGATGATGATGGTGGTGGTGGTGGTGGAGGTGGTGATGGTGGTGGTGGTGACGGTAGTGGCGGCGGTGGTGTTAGTGATGATGATGGTGGTGGTCGTGGTGGCGGTGGTGGTGGTGGTGATGGTGGTGTTGGTGGTGTTGGTGGTGACGGTGGTGGTGGTGGTGGTGGTGGTAGTGGTAGTGGTAGTGGTAGTGGTGATGATGATGATGATGGTGGTGGTGGTGGTGGTGGTGGTGGTGGTAGTGGTAGTGGTAGTGGTGATGATGATGATGATGGTGGTGGTTGTGGTGGTGGTGGTGTTGATGATGATGGTGGTGGTGGTGGTGGTGGTGTTGATGATGATGATGGTGGTGGTGGTGGTGGTGGTGTTGCTGGTGTTGGTGGTGACGGTGGTGGTGGTGGTGTGGTGGTGATGTGGTGCTGATGCTGGTGGTGGTGGTGACGGTGGTGGTGGTGGTGGTGGTGGTAGTGGTAATGATGATGATGGTGGTGGTGGTGGTGGAAGTGATGGATGTGGTGGTGGTGGTGGTGACGGTGGTGGTGGTGGTGGTAATGGTAGTGGTGATGATGATGATGGTGGTGGTGATGGTGGTGATGTACAACAATTAATGGTTATTGCTCCTCAAACAGTTCTCTCGGTCGCAGGTTATGTTTACGTTTCGTGTCACTGTTCATTATGTTGTTTCCCGCCACGGCTGCCTATAAGTTCATCAACACACGGGTGATGATTACCTCATGTTGAACTGTTCAATGACTAAATATTTCCCACCCAATTAAACTAATTCTTCAATATATTTTATTTAATGTTTTCCCACGAACGATTGTAATTGCATGTAAATAATATCGAAACGGTTGAGAACGAACGACAGAACAATCACCGAGCGGTTTGAACTGTTGTAGCCGATCAAGCTCTTGGACTGTGCATGAGGAGGTCGATCGGTCAGAGTGCCTGATTGTCGATCAAAAGAACCGGGGTCGAATCATGGCACCGACCGCCGTTTCGGAACTTGGGTAATTTCGTTCGCCACACGTTGCCTTTTATTTTTAGTAAGATACAGTATAAACTATTCGTTCCTTTAACCCGGTGTGTCTGTCAGGGAAAATAAAATAGCCGAAGCAGGCAGGGGTAAAATGTTCATCCAGTAGTGTCTCGCTACCTCTATAGAAGAAGTAACACCTCAGCGCAATGTATCTAAAGAACTTTGTTGATTAGTTATCCAGATCCAAAGTGTTCGCAGCTTCTTCATCTCATTCTTCGTAGATCACGTTTCAGATCCAGCGTGATTACACTACTGTTGTAACGGCAGTAGTCAAGGCTGTCACCAGCACTGTTTGCAGTGAAGATGTTTCCAGGAACAACACAGTACGTACAGTATGCGTCGTTAACACGCCGTCGAAGGCTTTGTTTTTAAAGAGGGCGTGATTAGCATTCAATACGCAATCACAGTTTCAAAGTTCAAAGGTCAAATTGAGTAAAATTCAATCTGGTTCGCTGTTAGTGGTGGATATGATCGCCGAGAACACTGTATATCTTAATATTGGAAGATTTGAGCATATTTTTATATTTGTATACACTAGCGCAAGAGATCCGGACTATCGACTGAGAGAACGCGGGTTCGAATCCTATTCGGCGGTGTCGAACCTTGGGTTAGTTCGTTTAATTACTCTACATTGCTTCAGTTCACTCAGCTGTATGAATGAGTACCTGGCTATAAACAGTGGTGGATATTTGTGTACGAATAGTCTTCGCGCGTTAATTGCAGCATGACTGAATGCTTCCCAGAAAAGTCGAGATGGTGCACGATTGAACAGGTCTGCCAGGGATTAAAGAGTAAAGCGCTCTGAGCAGTCCTGAGGACTGGATACTGTGGTATATAAAAATTAACCTTTTTTACTTTACACGTATCTGATGCTTACTGGAAAATATGTGTAACCATCAAAGAGAAATACGTCATAGAGATCTAAAGGCAGTTTATCTTGTATTATAGGCGATTTGATCTGTTGCGTCGATTGAGTGACCCGACCAATATACACGCATAAGTCGATCTGTGCCAGACATCGTGATATCATATCGCCCGCATTGTCAACGCTTCAGTCGATTGATGTATTGTCGTGTGACAGTAATGGGACTTGAGATATTTGATCAAGTGTCACACAGAAATGGCGCTGAGACGTTTTAATAAGCTGACCCGATTTTAGCCGCTTGTCCTACCAGTTCGGGCGCTGCTTCGAGATTTGATCTTGGCACTCGTCTGTTTTGGGGCTACCAACTCTGAAGGTAAGCAATTGTATATTTATAATAAGCGAATACAATGTTGACACTGTCAACAGTTTGTAACAAACAAATTGCACAACAAGTATTTGATGAACAGAATTACAAAACGTACATGTTTCTATTTACGTACATCTCGTCTTAGTATGTCACGCTCGTTGAAACGGCATAATATCGACACGTAAGACGACAGCAAACTGGGACACGACCAAATCCACGAGCGGAGCAGTGCACTGGAAGACTCACAATCGAGAAAACCCAAGTTCGAATCATGCGTTGCGGTGTCGAACCTTGGGCAAGTTCGTTTACTTGATGTTGTTCCAGTTTACTCAGCTCTATGAATGAGTACCTGGCTATAGTCTGTGGTGGATATGTCGAACCTTGGACAAGTTCGTTTACTTTATGTTGTTCCAGTTTACTCAGCTCTATGAATGAGTATCTGGCTATAGACTGTGGTGGACATGTCGAACCTTGGACAAGTTCGTTTACTTTATGTTGTTCCAGTTTACTCAGCTCTATGAATGAGTACTTGGCTATAGACTGTGGTGGATATGTCGAACCTTGGGCAAGTTCGTTTACTTGATGTTGTTCCAGTTTACTCAGCTCTATGAATGAGTACCTGGCTATAGACTGTGGTGGATATGTCGAACCTTGGGCAAGTTCGTTTACTTTATGTTGGTCCAGTTTACTCAACTCTATGAATGAGTACCTGGCTATAAACTGTGATGGATATGTCGAACCTTGGACAAGTTCGTTTACTTTATGTTGTTCCAGTTCACTCAGCTCTATGAATGAGTACCTGGCTATAGACTGTGGTGGATATGTCGAACCTTGGACATGTTCGTTTACTTTATGTTGTTCCAGTTCACCCAGCTCTATGAATGAGTACCTGGCTATAGACTGTGGTGGATATGTCGAACCTTGGACAAGTTCGTTTACTTTATGGTGCTCCAGTTTACTCAGCTCTATGAATGAGTGCCTGGCTATAGACTGTGGTGGATATGTCGAACCTTGGGCAAGTTCGTTTACTTTATGTTGTTCCAGTTCACTCAGCTCTATGAATGAGTACCTGGCTATAGACTGTGGTTGATATGTCGAACCTTGGACAAGTTCGTTTACTTTATGTTGCTCCAGTTTACTCAGTTCTATGAATGAGTGCCTGGCTATAGACTGTGGTGGATATGTCGAACCTTGGGCAAGTTCGTTTACTTTATGTTGTTCCAGTTCACTCAGCTCTATGAATGAGTACCTGGCTATAGACTGTGGTTGATATGTCGAACCTTGGACAAGTTCGTCGTTTACTTTATGTTGTTCCAGTTCACTCAGCTCTATGAATGAGTACCTGGCTATAGACTGTGGTGGATATGTCGAACCTTGGACAAGTTCGTCGTTTACTTTATGTTGTTCCAGTTCACTCAGCTCTATGAATGAGTACCTGGCTATAGACTGTGGTGGATATGTCGAACCTTGTACAAGTTCGTTTACTTTATGTTGTTCCAGTTTACTCAGCTCTATGAATGAGTACCTGGCTATAGACTGTGGTGGATATGTCGAACCTTGGACAAGTTCGTTTACTTTATGTTGCTCCAGTTTACTCAGCTCTATGAATGAGTGCCTGGCTATAGACTGTGGTGGATATGTCGAACCTTGGGCAAGTTCGTTTACTTTATGTTGTTCCAGTTCACTCAGCTCTATGAATGAGTACCTGGCTATAGACTGTGGTGGATATGTCGAACCTTGTACAAGTTCGTTTACTTTATGTTGTTCCAGTTTACTCAGCTCTATGAATGAGTACCTGGCTATAGACTGTGGTGGATATGTCGAACCTTGGACAAGTTCGTTTACTTTATGTTGCTCCAGTTTACTCAGCTCTATGAATGAGTGCCTGGCTATAGACTGTGGTGGATATGTCGAACCTTGGACAAGTCGTTTACTTTATGTTGCTCCAGTTTACTCAGCTCTATGAATGAGTGCCTGGCTATAGACTGTGGTGGATATGTCGAACCTTGGGCAAGTTCGTTTACTTTATGTTGTTCCAGTTCACTCAGCTCTATGAATGAGTACCTGGCTATAGACTGTGGTTGATATGTCGAACCTTGGACAAGTTCGTTTACTTTATGTTGCTCCAGTTTACTCAGTTCTATGAATGAGTGCCTGGCTATAGACTGTGGTGGATATGTCGAACCTTGGGCAAGTTCGTTTACTTTATGTTGTTCCAGTTCACTCAGCTCTATGAATGAGTACCTGGCTATAGACTGTGGTTGATATGTCGAACCTTGGACAAGTTCGTCGTTTACTTTATGTTGTTCCAGTTTACTCAGCTCTATGAATGAGTACCTGGCTATAGACTGTGGTGGATATGTCGAACCTTGGACAAGTTCGTCGTTTACTTTATGTTGTTCCAGTTCACTCAGCTCTATGAATGAGTACCTGGCTATAGACTGTGGTGGATATGTCGAACCTTGTACAAGTTCGTTTACTTTATGTTGTTCCAGTTTACTCAGCTCTATGAATGAGTACCTGGCTATAGACTGTGGTGGATATGTCGAACCTTGGACAAATTCGTTTACTTTATGTTGTTCCAGTTTACTCAGCTCTATAAATGAGTACCTGGCTATAGACTGTGGTGGATATGTCGAACCTTGGGCAAGTTCGTTTACTTTATGTTGGTCCAGTTTACTCAACTCTATGAATGAGTACCTGGCTATAAACTGTGGTGGATATGTCGAACCTTGGACAAGTTCGTTTACTTTATGTTGTTCCAGTTCACTCAGCTCTATGAATGAGTACCTGGCTATAGACTGTGGTGGATATGTCGAACCTTGGACATGTTCGTTTACTTTATGTTGTTCCAGTTCACCCAGCTCTATGAATGAGTACCTGGCTATAGACTGTGGTGGATATGTCGAACCTTGGACAATTTCGTTTACTTTATGTTGCTCCAGTTTACTCAGCTCTATGAATGAGTGCCTGGCTATAGACTGTGGTGGATATGTCGAACCTTGGGCAAGTTCGTTTACTTTATGTTGTTCCAGTTCACTCAGCTCTATGAATGAGTACCTGGCTATAGACTGTGGTGGATATGTCGAACCTTGTACAAGTTCGTTTACTTTATGTTGTTCCAGTTTACTCAGCTCTATGAATGAGTACCTGGCTATAGACTGTGGTGGATATGTCGAACCTTGGACAAATTCGTTTACTTTATGTTGTTCCAGTTTACTCAGCTCTATAAATGAGTACCTGGCTATAGACTGTGGTGGATATGTCGAACCTTGGACAAGTTCGTTTACTTTATGTTGTTCCAGTTTACTCAGCTCCATGAATGAGTACCTGGCTATAGACTGTGGAGGATATGTTGAACATTGGACAAATTCGTTATCTTCATGTTGGTCCAGTTTACTTAGCTCTATGAATGAGTACCTGGCTATATACTGTGGTGGATATGACTGTACGAATAGTCTTCTCGCATTATTTGCAGCATGAATTAATCCTTTCCACAGATGTCGAGATGGTGTTCGATTGACAAGTCTGCCAGGATGTAAAGTGTAACTACTTTTATACAACACTGTGAACTGGACACTGCGTTATGTATATAAAACACTTACCTTTACCAACATGACGATATATAACGCAATGCGCAAGTCGGCACTTGTTTGACAACCTACCAGCGTATCTCTAATTGTCAAGAAAATGTTTTATATTGGCATTGATCAGCAGCTTCTAGACTGAATTACCTGCTATTGGAACAACTGTCGGTGAATTATTATTTTGTTCGCAGTAACAATCTCTCAGCTCGCCTGCGCGCGCTTGATATATCTGCGTACAATGGCATGTTTTGTTGATTTGGTGAGTAGATCACAAAATTCCGTGTAGGCACCTTTTATGTAAATCTTGTTAGGTAGAGGTAGTCGTTAGGTGGCGCCTTCATCCAGTGTGCTTTGCGAAAGTTCCAGCGTTTCACCGGTTTGCATGCGATAGACTGGAAAGCAAAGGTCGGTCCAGATTCATACGACCAGTGAGCAAGCACAGTGGGTCGTTCTGGAACAGGAGAAACAAACGAAAGAGGACTGAGACTCGTGGAGTTCGCCAGTAGTCACAAGCTAACCCTGGCCAACACACTCTTCCCACACAAGACCTCGAGGAGAACGACCTGGCACTCACCCAACGGGGAGATACACAAGGAGAACTACCTGGCACTCACCCAACGGGGAGATACACAAGGAGAACGACCTGGCACTCACCCAACCAGGATATACACAAGGAGAACGATCGGGCACTCACCCAACGGGGAGAAACACAAGGAGAATAACCTGGCACTCACCCAACCGGGAGATACACAAGGAGAATAACCTGGCACTCACCCAACGGGGAGATACATAAGGAGAACAACATGGCATTCACCCAACCGGGAGATACACAAGGAGAACGACCGGGCACTCACCCAACGGGGAGATACACAAGGAGAACAACCTGGCTCTCACCCAACAGGGAGATACACAAGGAGAACAACCTGGCTCTCACCCAACGGGGAGATACATAAGGAGAAAAACCTGGCACTCACCCAACCGGGAGATACACAAGGAGAACGATCGGGCACTCACCCAACGGGAAGATACACAAGGAGAACAACCTGGCACTCACCCAACGGGGAGATACACAAGGAGAACGACCTGGCACTCACCCAACGGGGAGATACACAAGGAGAACGACCGAGCACTCACCCAACGGGGAGATACATAAGGAGAACAACCTGGCACTCACCCAACCGGGAGATACACAAGGAGAATGACCTGGCACTAACCCAACGGGGAGATACACAAGGAGAATAACCTGGCACTCACCCAACGGGGAGATACATAAGGAGAACAACATGGCATTCACCCAACCGGGAGATACACAAGGAGAACGACCGGGCACTCACCCAACGGGGAGATACACAAGGAGAACAACCTGGCCTCACCCAACGGGGAGATACACAAGGAGAACAACCTGGCTCTCACCCAACGGGGAGATACATAAGGAGAACAACCTGGCACTCACCCAACCGGGAGATACACAAGGAGAACGATCGGGCACTCACCCAACGGGGAGATACACAAGGAGAACAACCTGGCACTCACCCAACGGGGAGATACACAAGGAGAACGACCTGGCACTCACCCAACGGGGAGATACACAAGGAGAACGACCGAGCACTCACCCAACGGGGAGATACATAAGGAGAACAACCTGGCACTCACCCAACCGGGAGATACACAAGGAGAATGACCTGGCACTCACCCAACGGGGAGATACACAAGGAGAACAACCTGGCTCTCACCCAACGGGGAGATACATATGGAGAACAACCTGGCACTCACCCAACCGGGAGATACACAAGGAGAACGATCGGGCACTCACCCAAAGGGGAGATACACAAGGAGAACAACCTGGCACTCACCCAACGGGGAGATACACAAGGAGAACAACCTGGCACTCACCCAACGGGGAGATACACAAGGAGAACAACCTGGCACTCACCCAACGGGGAGATACACAAGGAGAACAACCTGGCACTCACCCAACGGGGAGATACACAAGGAGAACGACCTGGCACTCACCCAACGGGGAGATAAACAAGGAGAACGACCTGGCACTCACCCAACGGGGAGATACACAAGGAGAACAACCTGGCATTCACCCAACGGGGAGATACACAAGGAGAACGACCGGGCACTCACCCAACGGGGAGATAAATAAGGAGAACAACCTGGCACTCACCCAACCGGGAGATACACAAGGAGAACGATCGGGCACTCACCCAACGGGGAGATACACAAGGAGAACAACCTGGCACTCACCCAACGGGGAGATACACAAGGAGAACGACCAGGCACTCACCCAACGGGGAGATACACAAAGAGAACGACCTGGCACTCACCCAACGGGGAGATACACAAGGAGAACGACCGGGCACTCACCCAACGGGGAGATACACAAGGAGAACGACCTGGCACTCACCCAACGGGGAGATACACAAGGAGAACGACCTGGCACTCACCCAACGGGGAGATACACAAGGAGAACGACCGAGCACTCACCCAACGGGGAGATACATAAGGAGAACAACCTGGCACTCACCCAACCGGGAGATACACAAGGAGAATGACCTGGCACTCACCCAACGGGGAGATACACAAGGAGAACAACCTGGCTCTCACCCAACGGGGAGATACATATGGAGAACAACCTGGCACTCACCCAACCGGGAGATACACAAGGAGAACGATCGGGCACTCACCCAAAGGGGAGATACACAAGGAGAACAACCTGGCACTCACCCAACGGGGATATACACAAGGAGAACGACCTGGCACTCACCCAACGGGGAGATACACAAGGAGAACAACCTGGCACTCACCCAACGGGGAGATACACAAGGAGAACAACCTGGCATTCACCCAACGGGGAGATACACAAGGAGAACGACCGGGCACTCACCCAACGGGGAGATACACAAGGAGAACAACCTGGCTCTCACCCAACGGGGAGATAAATAAGGAGAACAACCTGGCACTCACCCAACCGGGAGATACACAAGGAGAACGATCGGGCACTCACCCAACGGGGAGATACACAAGGAGAACAACCTGGCACTCACCCAACGGGGAGATACACAAGGAGAACGACCAGGCACTCACCCAACGGGGAGATACACAAAGAGAACGACCTGGCACTCACCCAACGGGGAGATACACAAGGAGAACGACCGGGCACTCACCCAACGGGGAGATACACAAGGAGAACGACCTGGCACTCACCCAACGGGGAGATACACAAGGAGAACGACCTGGCACTCACCCAACGGGGAGATACACAAGGAGAACGACCGAGCACTCACCCAACGGGGAGATACATAAGGAGAACAACCTGGCACTCACCCAACCGGGAGATACACAAGGAGAATGACCTGGCACTCACCCAACGGGGAGATACACAAGGAGAACAACCTGGCTCTCACCCAACGGGGAGATACATATGGAGAACAACCTGGCACTCACCCAACCGGGAGATACACAAGGAGAACGATCGGGCACTCACCCAAAGGGGAGATACACAAGGAGAACAACCTGGCACTCACCCAACGGGGAGATACACAAGGAGAACAACCTGGCACTCACCCAACGGGGAGATACACAAGGAGAACAACCTGGCACTCACCCAACGGGGAGATACACAAGGAGAACGACCTGGCACTCACCCAACGGGGAGATAAACAAGGAGAACGACCTGGCACTCACCCAACGGGGAGATACACAAGGAGAACAACCTGGCATTCACCCAACGGGGAGATACACAAGGAGAACGACCGGGCACTCACCCAACGGGGAGATAAATAAGGAGAACAACCTGGCACTCACCCAACCGGGAGATACACAAGGAGAACGATCGGGCACTCACCCAACGGGGAGATACACAAGGAGAACAACCTGGCACTCACCCAACGGGGAGATACACAAGGAGAACGACCAGGCACTCACCCAACGGGGAGATACACAAAGAGAACGACCTGGCACTCACCCAACGGGGAGATACACAAGGAGAACGACCGGGCACTCACCCAACGGGGAGATACACAAGGAGAACGACCTGGCACTCACCCAACGGGGAGATACACAAGGAGAACGACCTGGCACTCACCCAACGGGGAGATACACAAGGAGAACGACCGAGCACTCACCCAACGGGGAGATACATAAGGAGAACAACCTGGCACTCACCCAACCGGGAGATACACAAGGAGAATGACCTGGCACTCACCCAACGGGGAGATACACAAGGAGAACAACCTGGCTCTCACCCAACGGGGAGATACATATGGAGAACAACCTGGCACTCACCCAACCGGGAGATACACAAGGAGAACGATCGGGCACTCACCCAAAGGGGAGATACACAAGGAGAACAACCTGGCACTCACCCAACGGGGATATACACAAGGAGAACGACCTGGCACTCACCCAACGGGGAGATACACAAGGAGAACAACCTGGCACTCACCCAACGGGGAGATACACAAGGAGAACAACCTGGCACTCACCCAACGGGGAGATACACAAGGAGAACGACCGGGCACTCACCCAACGGGGAGATACACAAGGAGAACAGCCTGGCTCTCACCCAACGGGGAGATAAATAAGGAGAACAACCTGGCACTCACCCAACCGGGAGATACACAAGGAGAACGATCGGGCACTCAGCCAACGGGGAGATACACAAGGAGAACAACCTGGCACTCACCCAACGGGGAGATACACAAAGAGAACGACCTGGCACTCACCCAACGGGGAGATACACAAGGAGAACGACCGGGCACTCACCCAACGGGGAGATAAACAAGGAGAACAACCTGGCACTCACCCAACGGGGAGATACACAAGGAGAACAACCTGGCACTCACCCAATGGGGAGATACACAAGGAGAACAACCTGGCACTCACCCAACGGGGAGATACACAAGGAGAACAACCTGGCACTCACCCAACGGGGAGATACACAAGGAGAACAACCTGGAACTCACCCAACGGGGAGATACACAAGGAGAACAACCTGGCACTCACCCAACGGGGAGATACACAAGGAGAACAACCTGGCACTCACCCAACGGGGAGATATACAAGGAGAACAACCTGGCACTCACCCAACGGGGAGATACCCAAGGAGAACAACCTGGCACCCACCCAATGGGGAGATACACAAGGAGAACAACCTGGCACTCACCCAACGGGGAGATACAAAAGGAGAACAACCTGGCTCTCACCCAACGGGGAGATACATATGGAGAACAACCAGGCACTCACCCAACCGGGAGATACACAAGGAGAACGATCGGGCACTCACCCAAAGGGGAGATACACAAGGAGAACAACCTGGCACTCACCCAACGGGGAGATACACAAGGAGAACGACCTGGCACTCACCCAACGGGGAGATACACAAGGAGAACGAACTGGCACACACCCAACGGGGAGATACACAAGGAGAACGACCGGGCACTCACCCAACGGGGAGATACACAAGGAGAACAACCTGGCACTCACCCAACGGGGAGATACACAAGGAGAACATCCGGGCACTCACCCAACGGGGAGATACACAAGGAGAACAACCTGGCACTCACCCAACGGGGAGATACACAAGGAGAACAACCTGGCACCCACCCAATGGGGAGATGCACAATCAGATTGATTACATACTTGCACCTAAGAGATTCAAGTCCAGCATCAATAAAGCCAAGACCAGGACATTTCCTGGTGTTGACGTCGGCAGCGACTACGACATGGCCCTGATGATCCTAAAGCTGAAGAAAAACACCAAACAGCGCAATCCACCAATAAGATTCAACGTTGGGAAACTAAGAGATCTTGCGGTGGCTGCTGCATTTGAGGCAAGATCGGGGACAGGCTTGCAGCTCTCAATCTTCTAGAGGACAACATCAACATCGGGGGCAGAGTTGCTGCTCTCAAGCCTAGAAGACAACATCAACACCATCACGGAGAACATAAAATAAGCATTTGATGACGCAGCAATAGAGATGCTTTGGAAGGAAAGAGAGAAGAACCAGCCATGGGTCACCAATGGTATCTTAGACCTGTGTGACATACGAAGGAACCTCAAGAAACCAAGAAAACGGACCCGGAGGCAGCACAGCAATGCCACATTGCAAACCAGACCACCAGGAAGGAAATGAAAGAAGCGAAAGAACAATGGATAAAAGACAAGTGTGTCCGGATTGACTCAGGACTAAGAAAGAACAATGGATGACAGACCAGTGTGTCCAGATTGACTCAGGACTAAGAAAGAACAATGGATGACAGACCAGTGTGTCCAGATTGACTCAGGACTAAGAAAGAACAATGGATAACAGACCAATGTGTCCAGATTGACTCAGGACTAAGAAAGAACAATGGATAACAGACCAGTGTGTCCAGATTGACTCAGGACAAAGAAAGAACAATGGATAACAGAGCAGTGTGCCCAGATTGACTCAGGACTAAGAAAGAACAATGTATAACAGACCAGTGTGTCCAGATTGACTCAGGACTAAGAAAGAACAATGGATAACAGACCAGTGTGTCCAGATTGACTCAGGACTAAGAAAGAACAATGGATAACAGACCAATGTGTCCAGATTAACTCAGGACTAAGAAAGTACAATGGATAAAAGACAAGTGTGTCCGGATTGACTCAGGACTAAGAAAGAACAATGGATAACAGACCAGTGTGCCCAGATTGACTCAGGACTAAGAAAGAACAATGTATAACAGACCAGTGTGTCCAGATTGACTCAGGGCTAAGAAAGAACAATGGATAACAGACCAATGTGTCCAGATTAACTCAGGACTAAGAAAGTACAATGGATAAAAGACAAGTGTGTCCGGATTGACTCAGGACTAAGAAAGAACAATGGATAACAGACCAGTGTGCCCAGATTGACTCAGGACCAAGAAAGAACAATGGATGACAGACCAGTAAAACGCAGATTGACT
>JAHLWY010006372.1:37500-59092 GCA_020002185.1 Paraescarpia echinospica | reverse complement strand
TATATACCTAGATATATATATACAGCCTGTATATATATTTATCACACATCTACAACAAAAGCTGCCCCATACATGCAACTGAGCACATGTGTGATACAAGCTTTCTCAGGGTTGATAAAATATTGCTTTTATATAGGTGTCATTTGAGAATTGGTCATTTCCCAGATTTCTGGGGCCATACAAACCAATTTACAGGGCGATACAGAAACACTAATTAAAAGTCTTGATCCGTATCGCCCTGCTCAGGGAGCCAGTAAGCAGGCTCCCCAGCAATGTCTAAGCCAATGAGAAACAGACATATCATGTTGTCATGGCAACATGCTCCTGACATGAGGTCAGATACAGAGCAGATCCAAATCATTCTCAGTGTGACATCCAACAAAATGGCTGCTGAAAGGGTGATTGCGTCTCTTGCTGGTCGTATTTTGTTAATGGATCGAAATAAGGACGTTGTTTTCATTAAAAGAACTTCTGTTGCCAAAATGTATCATACAATATTTTAAATATGATCTCATATTGTTTGAACTGTTATTATTCGCATTAAATGAATTAATTAAATTTAAGAAGCTTTTTGTTGTAGATATGTGATAAATATATTATTACATGTCTTGTTCTGTATCACGCCCTTTATCATGCCCCTCGTACCTGTATCAGCCCTCGTCCTTCGGACTCGGGCTGATACAGATACATCGGGGCATGATACAGGGCGTGATACAGAACAAGACATGTAATAATATATACATATATATACATATATATATATATACATATATATATATGTATATATATATATATATATATATAATAGATATGTATATACATATATATATACATATATATATATATATGTATATATGTATATATATATATATGTATATATATATATGTACATACATATGTATATACATATCTATTATATATATATATATATACATATATATATATATGTATATATGTATATATATAGATATATATATATGTACACTTGTTGTTGTTCTCGTCGTCGTTCCCTGTCTTCAGGGGTGAGGCTGGCTTGGATACGTCAACAGTTTCTTTCTCATCCTCCTCATTGCACGTGCACTACTTTCTCTACCAGCCTTCTCCATTCTCCTCCGTCTTTTAGTCCTTTCCTCCATTCCTCCATTCTCCTTTCCATCCATCCAGGTCTCTCTTCACGCAATCCCCCCACCTGAGTCTCGGTCGCCCTCGTCTTCTTTTTCCCTCCACTCTCCGGGCATCTGCTTCCTTTGCCATCCGTTCTTCTCCCAGTCGCTCCACATGTCCTGCCCACTTCAACCGACTTCTCACCAACTTCTTCTTGAAACTTTCTTTCACACCAACGTCCTCCCTCAGCTTTTCCACTTTTCGCTTATCTATTCTCGTTACCCCCGTAATTCTCCATACCCAAAGTGTGTTTTCGCACACTTGTACCCTCTCCTGTTTTTTCTCTGTCATTGCTGTAGTTTCTAGGCCACACAGATAGGCTGGTGTCCTGCATGTGCCCTCTCCTGTTGTTTCTCTGTCATTGCTATAGTCTCTAGGCCATACAGATAGGCTGGTGTCACACTTGTGCCCTCTCCTGTTGTTTCTCTGACATTGCTATAGTCTCTAGGCCATACAGGTAGGTTGGTGTCACACTTGTGCCCTCTCCTGTTGTTTCTCTGTCATTGCTATAGTCTCTAGGCCATACAGATAAGCTGATGTCACACATGTACCCTCTCCTGTTGTTTATCTGTCATTGCTGTAGTTTCTAGGCCATACAGGTAGGCTGGTGTCACACATGCGCATAGTACCTTTCCCTTGAGTTTTCGCGCTATGTGCCTGTCTCTCATCACACCTTCTACTTTCCTCCATGCATTCGCCCATGCTTGTTTTCTCCTGCGATTGTCTGTCTCTGAGGAGCAATCTCCACATACCGCTCCGCCCAGGTATACAAAACTGTCTCTTTCTTTTAGTTTCTTCCCCTCCAGGTGTATTTCCATTTCTTTTCTTTGTTATCCAACCCACAGCTCCTCTGTCTTCTCCCGATTCACTTCCAGTCCGTGTTTGCTGAAGATATCCTTCCACTCTATCAGTTGTTTCTGTAAATCCGTGTCCCCGTCCGCTACCACCGCTAGATCGTTTACTACTACTAGTTTCTGGAGAATATGTTTCTGCTATTCTAACCATTATTAGTGTTTCTTGTAGGAAACGGTTGCATTTTTGGAAGGACAATTATTGTCAGTAGTTATGTTCGTGCTGATGACATTTATTACAGAGCCTCTGTCGTGTTCATTCTTACTCACGAAACAACGAGTAGTTTTCATGTTGTTTTCTATAAGTGTTTTTATACACAGACATG
Organism: Paraescarpia echinospica; assembly: GCA_020002185.1. Lineage (NCBI taxonomy): Eukaryota > Metazoa > Annelida > Polychaeta > Sabellida > Siboglinidae > Paraescarpia > Paraescarpia echinospica. The sequence goes on along the minus strand of JAHLWY010006372.1, from coordinate 56,751 downwards.
CGTACGTTCAACGTCCGCGATGACCAAACCGTTTTCTCACATGAAATTAGGCCACATTTTCTGGGAAAACTCTTTTGGCAATGACGGAAGCCAACCTGGTCAGCTTCAGCTTTGACGGGCGCCAGAGGACAGAGCGGGGCCAAGATCTCAACTCTCACCCTCCTGCAGTCGACGCGGACTCCGCCGAGAAACTACAGACGGGCAGGGACCGCATTGACGCGACTGTTCGCAGCTGTAGGCGAATAAACAACATCAAGGCGACTGTTCGGCAGCATCAACACCCTGATTTTGCAGCAAACGACAGACCAGCGTTTATTTTCCATCTGGTCACATTTATAACACGTTTTTAAGGATTCGTTGAAATGTGTCTCCACTGGCTACTTTTAACCTTGATGCCACGTTAAATAACAAATTAATTATCTCGTGTGTTTTATGAAGTTAATATGATTGCTATATATATATATATAATTATATATATATTATATATATATTATATATATATATAATATATATATGTCACATATATATATGTGTGTGTGTGTGTGTGTGTGTATGTGTACATTCGTGCGTGCGTGTGTGTGTGTGGTTCAACGCAATTATTGCAGACATAGCAATGCTTCTAATGATATAATTAAGAGGACTGTTGCTAATTGTTCTAACATGGAAACTAAACGTAATGTCAACAATGAGCAAGGTGGCAGAAAGAGGACGGCTCGTTCAGCGGAGAATGTGAACAGAGTAAGAAAGTCAGTTGTCTGCAGAGAGTGATATTAAGTTTTTGTTTTACACAAATGTGAACAATTAGTGCGTGTGTGCGTGTGTGCGTGTGTGCGTGTGTGCGTGTGTGCGTGTGTGCGCGTGTGCGCGTGTGCATGTGTGCGTGTGTGTGTGCTTGTGCATGCGTGTGGTGTGTGTGGGTGTGGGTGTGCGCGTGCGCCTGCGTGCTTAAGTGTGAGTGCGTGCTGACCTCACTCTACTTAGCTTCATATCAAGAAACATCATCATCAGCCAATAGTCGTCGACATCAGCCATTGTCGATGACCTCTCCACGTTCGCACTATAGTATTATGTTTGTTGAAAGTTGAATGACCACAGTTGGAGGAAATTGGCCACGTATAATACCAGGATACCAGGTAATCGACCAGTTAATCGACGATACCAGGTAATCCACGAATCAATAAATTCACATCGACTATAATGTTATTGTTTCGCTGCTAACGTCGTTTGTACGTTGTGCCAGCTCTTAGTCACTCAGTGGTCAAGTGTCACCACTCTGTCAGAGGTGGGGTCAAGTACATGGGCAGTATCGTGAATAAATAATGTTTACTGTTCATGCCACTGCTACTACTACGGCCACCACCTCATTTCACCACCACCACCACCACCACCACCATCATCATCATCATCATCACAGCCACCACCACCACCACCACCACCATCAAAATCATCACCACCACCACCACCACCTCCACCACCACCATCACTATCATCACCAGCACACCATCATCACCACCACCAACAGCTCCATCACCACCATCACCATCACCACACCCAACACCATCATCATCACCACAACCACCACCACCACACCATCATCATCATCATCATCACAGCCACCACCACCACCATCAAAATCATCACAACCACCATCATAACCACCAACACCATCACCAACACACCATCATCACCACCACCACCACCATCTCCACCATCACCACCAACACCACCATTACCACCATCACCAACATCACCACCATCATCACCATCACCACCAACACCACCAACACCACCATCACCACCATCACCACAATCACCACAATCACCAACATCATCATCATCACAACCATCACAACCATCACCATCACCACCACCACCATAACCGTCACCACCACCACCATCACACCATCATAACCATCACCACACCATCATAACCACCACCACCATCACTACCACACCATCATTACCACCACCACCACACCAACAATACCACCACCACCATCATCACCACCACCACCACCATCACCACCACCACAACCACCATCACCACCATTATACCATCATAACCACCACTACCATCTTCAACACACCATCACTATCATCACCAGCACACCTTCATTACCACCACCACCACACCATCATCACCACCACCACCATCACCACCATCACCACAATCACCACCCTCATCATCATCACAACAATCACAACAATCACCATCACTACCACACCATCACCGTCACCACCACCACCACATCATCATAACCATCACCACACCATCATTACCACCACCACCACACCACCATTACCACCACCACCACCATCACCACAACCACCACCACCATCACCACCACTACATCATCATAACCACCACTACCATCACCAACACACCATCACTATCATCACCAGCACACCATCATCACCACCACCACCACCAACAGCAGCACCACCACCACCATCACCATCACCACCACCCAACATCATCATCACCACCACCACCACCACCATCATCATCATCACCACCCCCACCACCACCACCATCACCACCACCACCACCACCACCACCACCACCACCACCACCACCACCACCAAGACCATCACCATCACCACTATCACCATCATCACCACCACAATCTCCTACACCACCACCACCACCAGGGCGGGAAGGCGGGCGGATGGGTGGGAGGGCACGGGAAAGATCGGAGGGTGGGAGAGAGAGTTTATTTTTTTACATGACTGTTAAATTGTGGTATTAAACATGACATCCCAGGTCACATGTATGCCCATTCGGACAGTCGTGTGGTGGACACTGACGGAGCCAACTAAATCTGTTATATAAAGTGAGCTGTATCGATCCGTCATTACACATTGAACTTGAATAAAAATACATCGTTCTACTGCGATTATTATGTGAGTGGACGTGTCTTCGACGCCCCGCTAGTTTGTCTCGCTGAACCAACCCTGTGTTCTATGTGAGTGGACGTGTTTTCGACGCCCTGCTAGTTTGTCTCGCTGAACCAACCCTGTGTTCTATGTGAGTGGACGTGTCTTCGACGCCCTGCTAGTTTGTCTCCCTGAACCAACCCTGTGTTCTATGTGAGTGGACGTGTCTTCGACGCCCTGCTAGTTTGTCTCGCTGAACCAACCCTGTGTTCTATGTGACGTTGTTAAGGCTTTTCAAATTGGGAAACACCATATGCAGGTTTAACCATGTTACTGGAAACAGCATCACATTAATAATATAAAAGGGATGAGAAGGGGGCGACTGAATGAAAGATAGAGAGGGAGAGAGAGAGAGCGAGAGAGAGAGAGAGAGAGAGAGAGAGAGAGAGAGAGAGAGAGAGAGAGAGAGAGAGAGAGAGAGAGAGAGAGAGAGAGAGAGATGGATGTATCAGTTATTGTCGCTGGTTACACCTGTGACAACCCTTGTTCCAGTTAACACATCCGAGGCCGGCGAAGGTGAAGTAAATGGTACGATTGTGGCCGAAAGTAACGGATACTGAATGCTAGTTCCGTATGCCATTTCACTGGTGCAGAATGGGGTGTATCGTGTAACATATACTACGCCCAATTCAGAATCCACGCATGCCGCCATCTCGTTCAACTCACAGTTACTGCCTCGTAAGTGATTATTGGATTAACTAAAGTGAAGTTCATTACATTTTATTTAATATCATAACTGACGTAGAAATGAGTCAGTCATAATAATTATTAGACGATGGTTTAGTTTATACGTGGGGATATAGATCGCAGACCTTAATTATAATCACAACATTTTCTTCAACATTAAGTTGTGATAACTTGTCTGACGTCACCAGGCTTGGTTACGTCATTCGGCACAACAGTGTTTCAAATACTTCAAGCAAATCATGACGACAGAAATATATACAAGATACTCAGTGCTGAAAATGAGAAGAGAGAGAAAGCAAAGACAGACTATCAGACAGACAGACATACATACATACATATAAACGGACAGCAGGCAGGCATAGCGACAAACAGACACACAGACATAAAACGTCTCGGTGATATAGAATGATAGATCAATATTTGATAGCGTTGACCATTTCTCTGGGAAATTAGCAACATATAGTATACATAAATAGAAAGTAATTATTTATGTTTCTACATGTTTATTATAAACGTGTAATAATAAGCATTATTTATGTTTCTACGTGTTTATTATAAACATGTAATAATAAGCATTATTTATGTTTCTACATGTTTATTATAAACGTGTAATAATAAGCATTATTTATGTTTCTACGTGTTTATTATAAACGTGTAATAATAAGCATTATTTATGTTTCTACGTGTTTATGTGTTCTACGTGTTTATTATCAACGTGTAATAATAAGCATTATTTATGTTTCTACGTGTTTATTATAAACGTGTAATAATAAGCATTATTTATGTTTCTACGTGTTTATTATAAACGTGTAATAATAAGCATGATTTATGTTTCTACGTGTTTATAATAAACGTGTAATAGTAAGCATTATTTATGTTTCTACGTGTTTATTATAAACGTGTAATAATAAGCATGATTTATGTTTCTACGTGTTTATAATAAACGTGTAATAATAAGCATTATTTATGTTTCTACGTGTTTATTATAAACGCGTAATAATGAGCATTATTTATGTTTCTACGTGTTTATTATAAACGTGTAATAATAAGCATTATTTATGTTTCTACGTGTTTATTATGAACGTGTAATAATAAGCATGATTTATGTTTCTACGTGTTTATAATAAACGTGTAATAATAAGCATTATTTATGTTTCTACGTGTTTATTATAAACGTGTAATAATGAGCATTATTTATGTTTCTACGTGTTTATTATAAACGTGTAATAATAAGCATGATTTATGTTTCTATGTGTTTATAATAAACGTGTAATAATAAGCATTATTTATGTTTCTACGTGTTTATTATAAACGTGTAATAATAAGCATGATTTATGTTTCTACGTGTTTATAATAAACGTGTAATAGTAAGCATTATTTATGTTTCTACGTGTTTATTATAAACGTGTAATAATAAGCATGATTTATGTTTCTACGTGTTTATAATAAACGTGTAATAATAAGCATTATTTATGTTTCTACGTGTTTATTATAAACGCGTAATAATGAGCATTATTTATGTTTCTACGTGTTTATTATAAACGTGTAATAATAAGCATTATTTATGTTTCTACGTGTTTATTATGAACGTGTAATAATAAGCATGATTTATGTTTCTACGTGTTTATAATAAACGTGTAATAATAAGCATTATTTATGTTTCTACGTGTTTATTATAAACGTGTAATAATAAGCATGATTTATGTTTCTACGTGTTTATAATCAACGTGTAATAATAAGCATTATTTATGTTTCTACGTGTTTATTATAAACATGTAATAATAAGCATTATTTATGTTTCTACGTGTTTATTATGAACGTGTAATAATAAGCATTATTTATGTTTCTACGTGTTTATTATGAACGTGTAATAATAAGCATGATTTATGTTTCTACGTGTTTATAATAAACGTGTAATAATAAGCATTATTTATGTTTCTACGTGTTTATTATAAACGTGTAATAATAAGCATTATTTATGTTTCTACGTGTTTATTATGAACGTGTAATAATAAGCATTATTTATGTTTCTACGTGGTTATTATAAACGTGTAATAATAAGCATTATTTATGTTTCTACGTGTTTATTATGAACGTGTAATAATAAGCATTATTTATGTTTCTACGTGGTTATTATAAACGTGTAATAATAAGCAGACGTAAAAAGTTACATTTGAGCCTTTTGACGTCTGCGTGTCATGTGAGGGTCATTGACAGAACTAAATAAATCAGTTACATTAAGTTGTATCGATCTGTCACTCTGCGTAGAAACTGTGATCTGACGGCCTGACCACAGGTTTGGGAAGAGCGGCGGTAGAAGCAGCAGCGGTAGCAGCAGCAACAGCGATAGCAGCAGCAACAGCAGTAGCAGCAGCAACAGATGCAGTAGCAGCAGCAACAGTAGCAACAGCAATAGCGGCGGTAGCTCCATTAGAAGCGGTGGTAGCATCAGCAACAGCAAAGGCGGCAGCAGCAGCAACGACGGCAGTAGCAGCGGCGGCGGTAGTAGTAGCAGCGCAGGTAGCAGTAGCAGCGATAGCAATAGCAACAGTAGCGGCTGTAGGCTGTAGGAGCAGCAGCAGCAAAAGCAGCAGTAGCAACATCAGCAATAGAGGCGGTAGCAGCAGCAGCTGTAGCAGTAGCAACAGTAGTGGCGGATGTGGCATCAGCAGCGATAGCAGCAGCAACAGCGGCGGTAACAGCAACAGCAGTGGTAGCAGCCGCAACAGCGGCGGTAGAAGCGACAATAGTCATATCACCAGCAGCAACAGTAACAATTACGGGCGGTAGCAGCAGTAGCAGTGTCTGTATCAAAAGCAGGAGCCGTAGCACCAACAACAACAGCAGCGGTAGCATCGGCAACAGAAGCAGCGCTAGCAGTAGGAACAGTAGCAGTAGCAGCAGCGGTAGTAGACGTAGCAACTGCAGCGGTGGTAGCAACCGCAGCAACGGTAGCAGCAGCGGTAGACACAGAAACAGCACTAGTACCAGCAAAATAAGCAATAGCGGCGGTAGCAGCAGCAACAGCAGCGGCGGTAGCAGTAGCTGCGGCGGCGACAGTAGTAGCAGCGCCGGTAGAAGCAGTTACAGCACCGATAGCAATAGCAAAAGTAGCGGTTGTAGAAGCAGCAGCAAAAGCAGCATCGGCAACAGAAGCAGCGCTAACAGTAGGAAGAGTAGCGGTAGCAGCAGCAGTAGCCGTAGCAACTGCAACGGTGATAGCAACAGCAGCAACGGTAACAACGGAAACAGCATTAGTACCAACAAAATCAACAATAGCGGCGGAAGCAGAAGCAACAGCAGCGGCGGTGGCAGCAGCAACAGCGGCAATAGCATCAGCAGCAGTCGTAGCATCATCACCAACAGCTGTAGCAGCCGCAACAGCCGTAGCACCAGCAATATTAGCAGCGGTATCAGCAGCATCAATTACGGGCGGTAGCAACATCAACGAGTTCGAATTCGGCGGTGTCGAATCTTGGGCAAGTTCGTTCAAGCTGCGTTGTTCCAGTTTACTCAGTTGTATGAAAGAGTAGCTGTCTATAGACAATGGTGGATATTTGTGTACGATAATTGCAGCGTGGCTGAATGCTTCCCTGAGAAGTCGATATGGTGTCCGATTGAGCAGGTCTGCCAGTGAGCAATGTGTAGAGCGGTTTGAATTGTCCAAAGGACTGAATATTGCACTATATCAGAACTTACCTTTATTAGCAATACAATAGACTCTCACTCATTCACTTACTCACTAAGTCACTCACTCACTCACTCACTCACTCACTCACCCACTCACCCACTCACCCACTCACCCACTCACTCACTCACTCACTCACTCACTCACTCACTCACTCACTCACTCACTCACTCATTCACTCACTCACTCAGCATTTCACCGAGATGATCGTTGGGTTACACGTCTGGATGATTTGTCGACTATCTGCCGCCACCGGTCTCCATCTCGTGTTGAATGTAGGAGATCTTTGAGCAGCAACTCAGTCCATTCTGCGATGCTGTTGAGCCACATCTGTCTTGGTCTACCCCTCTCACGGTGCCTTGGAGTATTTCTTTGGCGATGGTGTCGTGGCGTGTGGTGTTGTGGCGTGTGGTGTTATGGCGGGTAGTGTTGTGGCGTGTGGTGCTGTGGCGTGTGGTGTTGAGGCCTGCGGTGTTATGGCGTGTGATGTTGTGACGTGTGATTTTGTGGCATCTAGGGCAAGTTGATGAGGTTCAGCCAAGTTGGTGATTGTGTTTCTTACGTATTCATTGGTCTTGTGTTTTCTTTATGATATTTTCAAGTTTCATAGAAAGCATTTCATTTCAAAAGCTGGCAGCCTCCTCTCAGTTTCTGCATTAGAAGTCCAGCTTTCACGTCCGTAGGTAAGTATTGTCCACGATTGGCTTTTAAATAAGTTGATCTTTGTGGCTGCAGTGATGTTGTTGTTAAGCTATATTTGTTTAAGTCTTGCCATGACTGATATCGCTTGGCTTATTCTAGCTTTGATTTCTTCACTTGAGCTGCCTTCCGATGATGTATTTGAACGACTTTACTTGTCCAGTGAGATCTCCGTTACTCATTATCCTCATATTGTTCTCGATGCAACTATTTGTTTTATTATTTTGCTTTTTCTTAGCTCATTTCCATGTCATTTCCATTTCACTAAAATGATACGCTTCCAACAGGTTGGTGTTGAGTTGACACATCGAGTACACCATACAACAGACGGGTGTTGAGTTAAGACATCGAGTACACCATCCAACAGGCGGGTGTTGAATTAAGACATCGAGTACACCATCCAACAGATGGGTGCTGAGTTAAGACATCGAGTACACCGTCCAACAGACGGGTGTTGAGTTAATACATCGAGTACACCGTACAACAGACGGGTGTTGAGTTAAGACATCGCGTACACCGTCCAACAGATGGGTGTTGAGTTAAGACATCGAGTACACCGTACAACAGACGGGTGTTGAGTTAAGACATCGAGTACACCGTACAACAGACGGGTGTTGAGTTAAGACATCGCGTACACCGTCCAACAGATGGGTGTTGAGTTAAGACATCGAGTACACCGTCCAACAGACGGGTGTTGAGTTAAGACATCGAGTACACCGTACAACAGAAGGGTGTTGAGTTAAGACATCGAGTATACCGTACAACAGACGGGTGTTGAGTTAAGACATCGCGTACACCGTCCAATAGATGGGTGTTGAGTTAAGACATCGAGTACACCGTCCAACAGACGGGTGTTGAGTTAAGACATCGAGTACACCGTCCAACAGACGGGTGTTGAGTTAAGACATCGAGTACACCGTACAACAGACGGGTGTTGAGTTAAGACATCGAGTACACCGTCCAACAGACGGGTGTTGAGTTAAGACATCGAGTACACCGTCCAACAGATGGGTGTTGAGTTAAGACATCGAGTACACCGTCCAACAGACGGGTGTTGAGTTAAGACATCGAGTACACCGTACAACAGACGGGTGTTGAGTTAAGACATCGAGTACACCGTCCAACAGATGGGTGTTGAGTTAAGACATCGAGTACACCGTCCAACAGACGGGTGTTGAGTTAAGACATCGAGTACACCGTACAACAGACGGGTGTTGAGTTAAGACATCGAGTACACCGTCCAACAGACGGGTGTTGAGTTAAGACATCGAGTACACCGTCAACAGACGGGTGTTGAGTTAAGACATCGAGTACACCGTCCAACAGATGGGTGTTGAGTTAAGACATCGAGTACACCGTCCAACAGACGGGTGTTGAGTTAAGACATCGAGTACACCAACCAACAGATGGGTGTTGAGTTAAGACATCGAGTACACCGTCCAACAGACGGGTGTTGAGTTAAGACATCGAGTACACCGTCCAACAGACGGGTGTTGAGTTAAGACATCGAGTACACCGTACAACAGACGGGTGTTGAGTTAAGACATCGAGTACACCGTACAACAGACGGGTGTTGAGTTAAGACATCGAGTACACCGTACAACAGACGGGTGTTGAGTTAAGACATCGCGTACACCGTCCAACAGATGGGTGTTGAGTTAAGACATCGAGTACACCGTCCAACAGACGGGTGTTGAGTTAAGACATCGAGTACACCGTACAACAGACGGGTGTTGAGTTAAGACATCGAGTACACCGTACACAGGCCATCAGTGTTCATTGAAAGACGTCATAATTTTAAACCACGAGGAGAACTGACACCGAAGAAAGATAAAGAGGCAATCAACATCTACAGAGGAAACTTACAGTGAATCGCGACGTTGCCCAGGAGCTCCCAGCAGTCCTTCTCCAGCTTGTGTCACATGACAGGGGTCATTTGACACACCCGTACCGTCATCTTGCCGATGAAGATTGCGAGATGCAGCCGAAATACATATATTCAAAAGATAAAAAAAGTTTCTTGTGAGGTAATTATGTCATATTTATAAAAACCAATTAACGGAATCTTCAGTCCATTAAAGGAGGAATATGTTGTTTGCGAAATAATGGATACCACGCGAAACACAATGATACAGCAAGAAAGACAAAGCCCATACAACAAATACTGCTATAAATCTATATTTGATGGTCAAAACCTATTATTAGACAGTCAGTGCCTTACGGTTATAATATAAAACACCTGAATGTTTAATGTTTACCTACAACAAGATCAGACCAGTTGAGTCTCTCTGGGTCCGTATTGGCCAGGAGACAGTCAGTGCCATACGGTTGTAATATAAAACACCTGAATGTTTAATGTGTACCCACAACAAGATCAGACCAGTTGAGTCTCTCTGGGTCCGTATTGGCCAGGAGACAGTCAGTGCCTTACGGTTATAATATAAAACACTTGAATGTTTATTGTTTACCTACAACAAGATCAGACCAGTTGAGTCTCTCTGGGGCCGTATTGGCCAGGAGACAGTCAGTGCCTTACGGTTATAATATAAAACACCTGAATGTTTATTGTTTACCTACAACAAGATCAGACCAGTTGAGTCTCTCTGGGTCCGTATTGGCCAGGAGACAGTCAGTGGCTTACTGTTATAATATAAAACACCTCAATGTTTATTGTTTACTTACAACAAGATCAGACCAGTTGAGTCTCTCTGGGTCCGTATTGGCCAGGAGACAGTCAGTGCCTTATGGTTATAGTATAAAACACCTGAATGTTTATTGTTTACCTACAACAAGATCAGACCAGTTGAGTCTCTCTGGGTCCGTATAAGCCAGGAGACAGTCAGTGCCTTACGGTTATAACATAAAACACCTGAATGTTTATTGTTTACCTACAACAAGATCAGACCAGCTGAGTCTCTCCGGGTCCGCATTGGCCAGGAGACAGTCAGTGCCTTATGGTTATAACATAAAACACCTGAATATTTAATGTTTACCTACAACAATATCAGACCAGCTGAGTCTCTCTGGGTCCGTATTGGCCAGGAGACAGTCAGTGCCTTATGGTTATAATATAAAACACCTGAATGTTTATTGTTTACCTACAACAAGATCAGACTAGTTGAGTCTCTCCGGGTCCGCATTGGCCAGGAGACAGTCAGTGCCTTATGGTTATAGTATAAAACACCTGAATATTTAATGTTTACCTACAACAATATCAGACCAGCTGAGTCTCTCTGGGTCCGTGTTGGCCAGGAGACAGTCAGTGCCTTATGGTTATAATATAAAACACCTGAATGTTTAATGTTTACCTACAACAAGATCAGACCAGTTGAGTCTCTCTGGGTCCGTTTTAGCAAGGAGACAGTCAGTGCCTTATGGTTATAATATAAAACACGTGAATGTTTAATGTTTACCTACAACAAGATCAGACCAGTTGAGTCTCTCTGGGTCCGTATTGGCCAGGAGACAGTCAGTGCCTTACGGTTATAATATAAAACACCTGAATGTTTATTGTTTACCTACAACAAGATCAGACCAGTTGAGTCTCTCTGGGTCCGTATTGGCCAGGAGACAGTCAGTGCCTTACGGTTATAATATAAAACACCTGAATGTTTATTGTTTACCTACAACAAGATCAGACCAGTTGAGTCTCTCTGGGTCCGTATTGGCCAGGAGACAGTCAGTGCCTTACGGTTATAATATAAAACACCTGAATGTTTATTGTTTACCTACAACAAGATCAGACCAGTTGAGTCTCTCTGGGTCCGTATTGGCCAGGAGACAGTCAGTGCCTTACGGTTATAATATAAAACACCTGAATGTTTATTGTGTACCTATAACAAGATCAGACCAGCTGAGTCTCTCCGGGTCCGCATTGGCCAGGAGACAGTCAGTGCCTTATGGTTATAATATAAAACACCTGAATGTTTAATGTTTACCTACAACAAGATCAGACCAGTTGAGTCTCTCTGGGTCCGTATTGGCCAGGAGACAGTCAGTGCCTTACGGTTATAATATAAAACACCTGAATGTTTATTGTGTACCTATAACAAGATCAGACCAGCTGAGTCTCTCTGTTGAATACAATATCACTCCCACTGAAACAACAACTGTACAGGTCGGTGTTTCTAAAAACTACGTTTCCAAAGATCGTTGTGTTATTTTCATTAGGGCCTACACACGGAATATTGTGAGAGAGAGATGACATCATGCAAATAAAACTTGTCCAATGTTATCACGCTAAATGCAAGGTTTAACAAGATTTAACAAGATTGCCACCCAGAGAATTAACTCTAGGTGGCAGGTGGACAAGGAAGCCCTTTGGCTTATCGAGAGTCCGACCCTTTTATCTATGTGTATCCCGCCCGTCTGAGGTATGTGTCGATTTTATTTTTAAACATATTCACGCTACTAGCACCCACACAATCAGCAGGTAATCTATTCCATTCATTTACAGTCCTTTGTGAAAAAGAAAACTTTCTTATATCCAATCTACTCTGCTCCTTTGCCAATGTAAGTTCATGTCCTCTAGTCCTTCTATCTTTCTTAACTGAGAAAAAATATTTCTATCAATATTTTCATAACCCTTCAATATTTTAAACACTTCTATCTGATCTCCTCTCAATCTCCTGGTCTCTAGTGTTGTTAAACCGCATTTTTTTAGGCGTATTTCGTAACTAAGATCCCTCAGTTTTGGTATCATTTTAGTTGCTCTCCTCTGCACTCTTTCTAGCATATCTATGTCCTTCCTGCGATATGGCCTCCACGCTTGAATACAATATTCTAAATGAGGCCTAACTATTGTTTTGTACAGCGGTATTATTAGCTCTTTTTCCTTATACGTTATGTTTCGCCTAATTAATCCAAGGATTTGATTTCCCTTTGAAGCTGCAATTCCGCACTGCTCTGAAACCTTCATATCAGCACTAATGGTTAACCCTAAGTCCTTTTCTTTTACAGTAGTACTTAGTACAGTACCCCCCATTGTATATTCTACTTCTTCGTTCCCATGTCCTGTGTGGAGGCATTTACATTTCCCAAAATTGAACAGCATTTGCCACTTTTCAGACCATTTGATCAACCTGTCAAGATCATCTTGTAAATGCTGTCTATCTCCATCACTTTTAATCCTTCTAAACACTTTTGTATCATCCGCAAATTTCAACACCTTGCTTGTTATTTCATCATCCAAATCGTTGATATATATTAAGAATAATATAGGACCTAATACTGATCCCTGTGGTACCCCACTCAATACCGATTTCCAGTTTGAAGCCTCCCCATCAACTACTACACGTTGTCTTCTGTCAATCGGCCATTGTTCTATCCAGTTTATTATACCATTTCCTATGCCATGGGCCTTTAGTTTAAGCAGTAATCTTTGATGTGGTACTTTGTCGAAAGCTTTTTGAAAATCTAAGTAGACGATATCTACTGGTGATCCCTCATCTACCCACTTAGTGATGTCTTCCAAAAAACATAACATATTTGTTAAGCATGACCTCGCTTTAAAAAAACCATGTTGAGATGGGTTTATCAAGTTTTGTTTAACAAGAAAATCCACCATGTGATCTTTAATTAGTCTTTCTAACAATTTACAAATCACTGATGTTAAACTCACTGGTCTATAGTTCTCTGACTTGTTTCTCGAACCTTTTTTGAATAACGGTATAATGTTTGCTTCTTTCCATTCTAAAGGAACCACTCCCTCTTCTAATGACAAATTGAAAACTGTTGCAAGCGGTATGCTAATTTGTTCTACAATTTCCAATAGTAGTTTGGGTGGAATACCATCCACTCCAGGTGATTTATTATCCTTCATAGCCCTTATTTTCTTACCTACCATTTCCGGGGTTACAATTAATTGTCCTAAATAGTCTGAATCTGCCCCCTTGAACTTAGCCTCTGGTACTGGCAGTGAACTAATATCTTCCTGGTAAACACTGAACTAAAGTACTCATTCAGGTCTTCTGCCATTAAGAATCCCTCTGATATTATATTTCCAGCACTATCTTCTAGAGGACCGACTTTATCTTGAACTTTCTGTTTGCTTCGAACATACGCATAAAAACTCTTGCTGTCATGTTTTATATTACTAGCTAATTGTTGTTCATAGCTTCTCTTTGAATTTCTAATTTCAGCTGTAGCTTGGTTAAGTGCTTCTTTATAACTGTTGTAGTCTTCATCATTTCCAGTACATCTATATGACTTCCACATCATTTGTTTATACTTAATTTTTCTAATGGCTTCTTTCGATAAGTGTTTCTTTTTGGACCGTTTTCCTTGTTTTTTGAAGGGTACAAATTTATCGACTATGCACTTAATTTCACTCTTTAATATATTCCAGCATTCTGTTGCCGTCTTATTTTTCAGGGTGTTATTCCAGTCTATCTTTGCTAAATATTTCCTCATGTCCTTATTCCTTCCTTTGTGGAAATTTCTCCTATACTGCTTTTTACTATTCCTTTCCGATTTTACTTTGATGGTAAAATGTATCTGGTTGTGATCGCTACTCCCCAGTGGCTCACATACCTTGACATTGTCAACTAATTCATTCTGTGAGGACAAAACTATGTCTAACACATTCTCACCCCTGGTTGGTTCTAGCACATGTTGAGAAAGGAATGTATCTTGAACTAAAACTAAAAACTTGTGGTCCTCACTCCCCATACTCTGTAGAGATTTCCATTGTATATGCCCGTGGTTAAAATCCCCCATAATAATACAGTACCGTTTGCTTACTTCCCTTATAGCGTTTTGTATTTTTTCATTCTCTTCTATGCTTATGTTTGGACTTCGATAAACTAACCCAACTGTTAACGTTGAGTTTCCTGTAACTATGTTACACCAAACAGCTTCTTCGCAATCTGCTTCTCTTTCTAATTTTATTTCATAAGCCTGAATAGATTCTTTAATATATAAAATAACTCCACCTCCCTTTCTTCCTATTCTATCTTTTCTAAACATTACATATCCTGTCAGTCCCAATTCAGCATCTGATATATCGGTGGTGGTCCAGGATTCGGTTATACCTATTATATGAGGGTCAATATCTTCTACCATAATGTTTAGTTCATTTCTTTTGTTTGCTATACTCCTTGCATTTAAACAAACACATTTATATCCAGCTTCAGAAGAGTTTTCCAGACTGTTATTTGCTGATTTATTTGTGCTGTCTTTATCTATGCCTCCATTTTCAGGCTTTTCTGTGAGTCCCCCCTGCGAATCTAGTTTAAATAGATACAACCTGTCCCACTGTCAACAGATCGCAGCAGGTTCTCTGAGAAAACTGCTGCCCCCTTTCCACTAAGATGGAGGCCATCTCTCATGTACATATCTTCCCTCCCAACAAAGTATCCCCATAAATCTGTGAATCCCACCCCCTCTTCCTCACACATCTGCTCAACTAGTGCGTTGATCGCCATCCTCTTACAGTTTCTATACGTTGCCCCCCTTCCTCCCATTACTGGCAAAATTCCTGACAGAATAACCTGTTCAACTCTCGTCTTCTTTACCTTCTTCACTAACTGTCTATACTTCTGTATTATCGCAGTTGTTCCCTCCCTGTCAGCATTATTTGTTCCTACATGTACCAGTATAGACCCCCCCTTGCCATGTCCCAATACCTTCTCTACCCTGTCAGTTACATGTTCAATCCTAGCCCCCGGTAAACAAACAACGATGTCCTTCCCCTCGCTCAGTGCCTTGTCCGTCTTTCTCATAATGGAGTCGCCCATAAACACCCTCTCTTTCCTCGTTGCCCCCTCAATCACTGCCTTAGAATAGCTCCTTCTTCGGTTTGCATCTGTCTGGTTGTTGTATTTCCCCCCTGTCGTCTTCTCTCCTGTTACACTCTCTTCCGATCCATTCTTTCCTGTCACTTTTTCTCTTGTTACCTTCCCTTTTATCGACTTCTCTTCTATCACATTTGCTCTCACTTCCTTTCGTCCCTTCTTCGTTGGTCCCATCTCGTTTTCCTCTCTCCTCTCCCTTCCCATCTTCCCTCCCTCCTTCTCTACGGTCACTTTCTTCCCTGTCACCGTCACGCTTGTCACGTTTTCTGTTGTCGATTTTCCAATTTCTTCCCCTCCAGTCACCTTCCCTCCTCTCAATTTCCTTTCCTCAGTTTTCTTGCCGCTGCTATTCTCCTTCAGTCTTGCAGTATTCTCACCTCTCTCCCTGTCGTCTCTCTCCATTCGACCTGCCTCCTTGCTAATTCCCATCTCCATTCCCTTCACAATATCTGTCAACCTAACTATCTCCTTCTGCAGACACTCCACCTTCCAACACCCAATGCACTGAAAGGTGAATCCTTCCTCCATGGTTTCTGCCCATGACTTCCCACAGCCGGACAATGCAAAATCTACCCAGCTGTGGCAGTGATCGCACACCAAGTGTCGCTTTGCCTTGACTTGCCGCTTGCAAGGCGCCATATCCCGATCAGAATTTATTTAATAACTTAACTAACTTAGTCTTTATAAAGACTGTTTCCTGTGTACTACAGCACACTTTAGGTTACAAATTTCAATTACACAGCCAACTATTTATCCTGATACGAACGCTAACATTACCGGTAGTGACCTAATTTAAATACAATCAATGACGTTACGTTAGGCTGCTTTATTTATATAGGTTACGCCGCGCCGATTATCGCCCTTGCTTAATTTTAACAACAATGCTACCTAATCAAAATATCTAGCAAGTACTGGCTTACACAGATATTATCTTATGTAAGTAGTTTGGTGGTTGTTACTTTATCTCCTATATATTCTACCACATAATCAGGTTTGTTAAATCTTGTTTAGAAATTATCGAAGCCTAAGACAAGTGAGTTACCCTATTATCACTCACTATACTAAGGTATTCTAAAATACTATAACTAACTAACTTTAAGCACAACTGCCACTCAATATATGTTTATTGCAACTTTATGAATGATATTAAGGCAAAAATAAAAGTTAAGATACCCTATAGATCTTGACGTACAAACGTCTAGATTAGTCCCTGTGGGTCGCCACTTATCAACCTGCGATACAATATCAAACGAATTCCGCTAGGTTTCATCATAAGAAAATGTCGCCATTTTCTATTCAAACACATAAGGTTGTTACGTCATTAAAAAGAAACCCGCTCATAAATGATGCAGCCAGTATACATTAAACGCGTAAATAAAACAAAAATATACCATTGCGAAAATAACAGTTTATGTTAACAGTCAAACATATCACTTAAAATGCTGGTAATGTGCAAGACAGCTCACAATGACAGGAAACCTTGACAGAATATGACGGTAGTGCTTGCACTCGTGTTATTGTTCCACCAAGACCGTGTACCAGATATGATGCGGAAAATGACAGGAAACCTTGACAGAATATGATGGTAATGCTCGCACACGTGTTATTGTTCCACCAAGACCGTGTACCAGATATGATGCGGACAATGACAGGAAACCTTGACAGAATATGACGGTAGTGCTTGCACACATGTTATTGTTCCACCAAGACCGTGTACCAGATATGATGCGGACAATGACAGGAAACCTTCACAGAATATGACGGTAATGCTTGCACACGTGTTGTTGTTCCACCAAGACCGTGTACCAGATATGATGCGGACAATGACAGGAAACCTTGACAGAATATGACGGTAATGATTGCACTCGTGTTATTGTTCCACCAAGACCGTGTACCAGATATGATGCGGACAATGACAGGAAACCTTGACAGAATATGACGGTAATGCTTGCACACGTGTTATTGTTCCACCAAGACCGTGTACCAGATATGATGCGGACAATGACAGGAAACCTTGACAGAATATGACGGTAATGCTTGCACACGTGTTATTGTTCCACCAAGACCGTGTACCAGATATGATGCGGACAATGACAGGAAACCTTGACAGAATATGACGGTAATGCTTGCACTCGTGTCATTGTTCCACCAAGACCGTGTGCCAGATATGATGCGGACAATGACAGGAAACATTGACAGAATATGACGGTAGTGCTTGCACTCGTGTTATTGTTCCACCAAGACCGTGTATCAGATATGATGCGGACAATGACAGGAAACCTTGACAGAATATGACGGTAATGCTTGCACACGTGTTATTGTTCCACCAAGACCGTGTACCAGATATGATGCGGACAATGACAGGAAACCTTGACAGAATATGACGGTAATGCTTGCACACGTGTTATTGTTCCACCAGAGTGTACCGTGTACCAGATACAGACCTGATGCGCACAGACACCATGACAGGAACACCTTGACAGAATATGACGGTAGTGCTTGCACTCGTGTTATTGTTCCACCAAGACCGTGTACCAGATATGATGCAGGAAACAATGACAGGACACGTGTTATTGTTCCACCAAGACCGTGTACCAGATATGATGCGGACAATGACAGGAAACCTTGACAGAATATGACGGTAGTGCTTGCACACGTGTTATTGTTCCACCAAGACCGTGTACCAGATATGATGCGGACAATGACAGGAAACCTTGACAGAATATGACGGTAATGCTTGCACACGTGTTATTGTTCCACCAAGACCGTGTACCAGATATGATGCGGACAATGAAAGTACACCTTGACAGAATATGACGGTAATGCTTGCACTCGTTTTATTGTTCCACCAAGACCGTGTACCAGATATGATGCGGACAATGACAGTAGACCTTGACAAAATATGACGGTAATGCTTGCACACGTGTTATTGTTCCACCAAGACCGTGTACCAGATATGATGCGGACAATGACAGTAGACCTTGACAGAATATGACGGTAATGCCTGCACTCGTTTTATTGTTCCACCAAGACCGTGTACCAGATATGATGCGGACAATGACAGTAGACCTTGACAGAATATGACGGTAATGCTTGCACACATGTTATTGTTCCACCAAGACCGTGTACCAGATATGATGCGGACAATGACAGTAGACCTTGACAGAATATGACGGTAATGCTTGCACTCGTTTTATTGTTCCACCAAGACCGTGTACCAGATATGATGCGGACAATGACAGGAAACCTTGACAGAATATGACGGTAGTGCTTGGACACGTGTTATTGTTCCACCAAGACCGTGTACCAGATATGATGCGGACAGTGACAGGAAACCTTGACAGAATATGACGGTAATGCCTGCACTCGTGTTATTGTTCCACCAAGACCGTGTACCAGATATGATGCGGACAATGACAGGAAACCTTGACAGAATATGACGGTAGT
>JAHLWY010006372.1:0-35000 GCA_020002185.1 Paraescarpia echinospica | reverse complement strand
TTGCAGTGTTTATTTATACAAGTTATCAATAAATCTTTTCGCCACATGTTGAATCTAATGGCAATGAATTATTTTTAAAATCATATGTTTTCGAATTGTACGCATTGGAGTGAATTCCAGTGGAGTAAGCTTTACGATTTTGAGTACAAAATCGGCAAAGCCAAAGAATTTGGCCAGTGTTCCTTTATAAATTGAGGCAAGTTGTATTAGCCGATCTATGCAGATATTGTCCTATTGCTAGATAGTATATAGATGTAATGCTAGGGTAAACGTCGCGGTCTTTCTTAACGACCTTTTGAGCTAAATTCAGGGTTTACGTGTTCGGTACACAAAAACAATTTTGAAGTTGAACTTCAAAACAAGTTTCAACAAAACACAGGCGTATTGTCAGTAATCTTGTTGTTTTGTTTTCCTTAATTTTACATTCACGCCCGTGGGCGGTACCTTCTTTGTGTACAGCATGGATCGGCCCAATCAAGGAAAACACTGTCAATTGTATTATTATTTGATTAACAACATCACAGTACAGAGTACACAGACTTGTGTGTCATCAAATAGGGGCAGTGAAATAGGAGCAGTAAAGTACAAAACATACAACAGTGCAATCCTACAATTTCCAAACAAAGATGGACAGTTGACTCTTCCATTTGTACTACATATAGTGTCCCAAGTTTATGCATCGCACAATTCCATGACAATGCGGTACTGTTTTGGGTTTTTTAAACCATAAACGTGCATGTACACATACTTTTAACATACCAACCAATTGAATTATCTACCAACAGGAGCTGCCAGTGCAGCATAATGTTTTACAGAAGCATTCAAACAGAAGAAAAACATGACACAATATCAAGGAGACACTGAAGTGGACGATGCACGAACATAGGACGCACAACCATTATAGAATATTTGATTTCTAAAAATCACTTAAACTTATAAGGCGCCTACAATCATATTTAAAGAGATACCTAATTATCTTATTAATATTTGCAGTTTAATTTTGACCGCTGCGTGTAATCCCCTATACCATGCATTGCAGGCATAATCAAAACGTAGAAAGTTGTGTTGTTATTTTTGTTTGTTTGTTTTCCTGTTATTTTAGATTCACACCAAGGGTAGGACTAAATGGATTGAAGTACTATTGCTTTTGAGTACAGCATGGATCAAGGACACCTGTAAGTGGATATTATCCATCTGTCATCATCTACTGAGCTAGGCTAGCATCTAGTTGAAAAAAATCATGAATTGTTTTATAAAAATAAAAATAAATGATTTTTTACAATTTAAATTGGATTTATTCGAATCTGGTATTTAGACATTTATGTAGATGTTTGTATTGTGCTTTACTGCATTAAAAAAGGAATAGCTCAAATATCTGGAAATGATGAAATAAAATATCATTACAATACTTTTATTGTGCTAAATGGGTTGAGAAAGGAATCAACAGCTATGCCTCTAATGCTGTGTTGGCCAGCCACAGTTTAGGCTATGCCTCTGGCCTTTGTTCAGTGCATCCCTGCTGATCTCAGACTGAGACCCTGGTTGCCTTATCTGCTTATTTTGCATAATGTTTTGCATAGTTGCCAGTGGACAACTGTAGCCAACAGCAGTGCCATGGATTATGCAAAATAAGCCTTTGTTCTTCAGTACCCCCTCTGGCTGGGGAGGTGATTAGCTGGGAAGCATTTCTGCTGCCCATCAACTCATCTGCTTATATTGCACAACATTTGCACATGGACCACTTTTTATGATGCAAGGCTTCCTGTTCATTCAAATTGATCATCCTTGACCTATCACTTTTTATGAGTGTTGCTGTTGCATACTTAGATTTAGCAGAATGTACTTAAATCAAACAACCTTGACAGTGATCACTTGCAACCGGTTGGTTCTTCTCTGGAAAGTTTAAGTGGTAATCTTGCTACAAGGCCATCCACTGGTGGTTCCACGAAGTGGGTGTCAACTAACTTTCTGGTTCTCATTTTCTGTATAAATCTGTGTTTGAAATGGGTCTGTCACAAATCTCTTTATTCCTTGGAATGAGACACTTGTTTTTGGCTTGCTCGCTGTGAATATTTGGATTGTCTTGACAACTTCATTCGATCTTCTGACTTATTGTGAATATTTGATTTGATTAGTAATACGTCACCTTGCTTGCCATACCTTATGATGGTTCTGATTGCAGGATCCATTATGTTCCCCCATAGTCAGATCTTCTTCATTATCTGGTATTAACATGTTGTTGTTTCAGGTTTCGGTAATAAAAGTTAAAGGGGCTTCATAATCGTATACTATTGCTTGGGTAGGCGAAAATTTGCCTAGACGGTTTTGGAATTAGTTCATTGGTGTAGCTTGGATAACTGACTTTGGTAGACTATTCCATGGATCTGTGACTCGAAGAAGTCCTCTATTTCCTATTCTAATTGATACATCATCCCATTTCTGGAGATTAGGAGCGGATTCAGTATCATATATTTTGTGCAGTATTTTATAAACTTCTATCATGTCTCATGTTCTGTATGCAAGTGTTGGTACTTTTAATAATTTAAGTCTTGCTATATAAAATAGATCCCTCATGCCGGGTAATTCTTTAGTGGCTCTCCTTTGAACATTTCCTATTGCTATTTTATGTTTCCTCTTGTATGGATACCATACTGCTATGGCATAGTCTGGGTGGGATCTAACGATAGTCTTGTACAGTGGTAAGGAGATGTGAATGTCAAGGAATTGGAAAGTTCTTCTGATTGTTTTTTTGTTGTAATTTTGGTTGCTTTATTTATTAATGACTTGATTTAGTTGATCATGAAATGATTGTTTAGAATAAAAACATTCACCTCTTGACAATTTTATTTGAACAAGAAGTAGTAAATAAAGGTTTTTATTACTTCACTTGTAAACTTAATTATCCATCTACTACTTGCAGGTCTTCAACATGGCCTACTTTGTGGCAGTCTACTCAGACTCGATCTTCAAGTACCTGCCACAGAGAGTTGCTGGTGTTGAGTTTGATCTCCACTGCAGACGTGGTGGTCGTGTCACCGACATTCGTAAAGGTAAGATTTGTTTCTGCTTAGATCTTATTGTTCAATCAAACAGTTGTGAAGCTTTTCAGTGACCACAAAACATTATTTATATATTTATGTTATGACTGATTATTTTTCTCATAGTATTGTGTCCATACTGTTCAAGAGACCTAAACGTGATTGTAAATAAAGAAGACAGAGATAATTATTACAGTGAATATATATAATTGTATGATTTATTCAAAATTTAACAAGTTTGCCACCCAGAGAATTAACTCAAGGTGGCAGGTGGACAAGGAAGCATTTTGGCTTATCGAGAGGCCAACCCTTTGATCTATGTGTGTCCCGCCCTTCTGAAGTATGTGTCGATTTTATTTTGTATACATATTCACGCTACTAGCATCCACACAATCAGCAGATAATATGTTTCATTCATTTAGAGTCCTTAGTGAAAATGAGAACTTTCTTATATCTAATCTATACTGCTCCTTTGCTAATGTAACTTGATGTCCTCTAGTCCTTCTATCTTTCTTAACTGAGAAAAAATATATTTCTATAAATATTTTCATAACCATTCAGTATTTTAAACATTTCTATCTGATCTCCTCTCAATTTCCTGGTCTCTAGTGTTGTTAAACCATATTCGTTTAGACGAATTTCATAACTAAGATCCATCAGTTTTTGTATCATTTTAGTCGCTCTCCTCTGTACTCTTTCTAGCATATCTATGTCCTTCTTGCGATATGGCCTCCACGCTTGTATACAATATTCTAAATGAGGCCTCACTATTGTTTTGTACACTGATGTTAAACGCACTGGTCTATAGTTCTCTGACTTGTTCCTCGAACCTTTTTTAAATAACGGTATAATGTTTGCCTCTATCCATTCTAAAGGAACCACTCCCTCTTCTAATGACAAATTGAAAACTGTAGCAAGTGGTACGCTAATTGGTTCTACAATATTCACAATGAATGTCCTTCTCATAACATGGAACAATTATAATAAATAGCTGTCTTCACATATACTTTCAGTACTTGCTAAGACAAACCCTCTGGGTATTGATGCAGTATTTCTACATGTCGGGACGAACAATTTGCAATCCATCTGCAACGACATCCGCCAACTGGGAAAGACTCTTGATCAGCACCGGCGACTGATTGTAGACACACCCAGAGATGTACCCAGGAGTGCCTCTTGTTGTGTCTGCAGTACTCCCCCGGTATGATGAGTGAGTACCGTTAATATGGTAATGCTACACCATTTTAGTATAGCAAAAATGTACACTAATCTGTATTAATGTATTCGATTGGAATCAGATTTTTGTTCATCTGTCTAAATAATAATATAATTGTACTCCATTATTGTAAATAACTATGCGTATGAATGCCAGTGAAATATTGTGATATTACAACCACTGTTGAAAGAGTTAGATTCCTTTTTTAGATTGTTTTGTGCCACTCAAATATAAATAATCATTTTTCTTCTTTTGTTCAGTGACGACCTGTATGAGACTGGCCTTCTGTGGAATGAGCGGCTGCACCAGATGACTGCCCAGATTCCTGGCGTGTGTTTCTGGGATTGGGATTGCACCCTTACCCAACCCAGACACTTCAGCGTTGACGGTTTACACCCATCGCTGGAGGGCAACACCATGTTGCACACGACGACAGCCAGCCGCATTCAACAGATGCTGTCAACTGACGGACGAGGCCAGCTCATGTAAGTACAAATAAGAATTTTTATCTTTCTAGAGCTTAAATTAACATAACACTATGGCTTTCTGTATAGCTTCACCAACTTTTAGGAATTATCGCATTCTTAGTGTTACCTAAAATAGGAAATAGAATAAAATAGACTATCAAGAGCGTCCATCTTAGACAGGTTTTAATTATGGATAGGTGTCCGCTAAGGCAGGTTTCACTGTACAACACTAATTGAAGGTTGATCTGTAAGCAGTTTTAGATCTGTTATATATATATATCAACCCTTTTGTTTTGGAACAAAGTAATTATAATATGAATGTGGTATTGTCTCAGTTTGTTGTATCTTTAAATTCTATACAGGGGCTGCTTGGGAATTATACATTTTCTAAACTAATTTGTCATTGCAGGGAGGTAGACATGGTAGCTGCGGAGCTGTCCCGCACTCGTGCAGACCATCGCCGGCGGATGGAGGCCAAGGCACGAGCTAAGGCCTCCAGGACACCACTACCCCCCGTCTACAGGCAGGATCCAGCTCCAGTCCGCACGTAAGGGAGGTACCAGCTGCCCGGTTCAGGCCACCCAGCTGGACCTACCGTACACGTTGACGAGCTGGAGGACCACGTCATCATCAACGTATCAGGAGTCTCCATCGCCCTCCCTCCGAGACTACTGCATTCATGCTGCACGGTATGCATAATGCATTTTTTTCAGTTGGTGCTTCACAGTATGGGCAATCATTTTTTTTCAATTGGTGTTTTACATACGCATTCCAGATTGTATCAAATTTACCATGTACAACTAGGCACAAAACTGAGTCATTTTATACTATGCTTATTTGATATCTTGTACATTGTTGCATTCCAGCACCACTTGACCAGCCGCGATTGTCAGACGAGAACCCTGCATGAGACGCCACGTCGGAGGCCAGTGCCGCACTCTCGTGCTGTGTACTGTCCCTTCTGGACTAGAGTCTGCTCGGCAGAGGACGTGTTACTGGAGCACGTTCTGACTGAGCATCACAACTTGTGCAGAGGTACCGAGACGACTGGCGATGATGACTCGTCTGACATGGCGGACGCTACGGTGGTATGTGGAGGTGAAAGTCCTCTAAGCGTAAGTAGTTCAGATAACATGACAGGTACATATACTACAGGTGTAGATAGTTTAGATAGCTTGACAGGTGGAGCTACAAATACTACAGGTGTATATAGTTTAGATAGCTGGACAGGTGGAGCTACAGGTACTACAGGTGTAGATAGTTTAGATAGCTTGACAGGTGGAGCTACAAATACTAGAGGTGTAGGTAGTTCAGGTAGTCTGACAGGTGTAGGTGAAGGTGATGGGTACGCCAGGTGTAAGTAACCAAGGTAAATCTGGATATGTATTAACTAGGAATGAATCATTCCAGTCAATATTTCCAACGGTAGTCAGATCTAGTAAAGTTGATATTAAATATGGTTCCAATGTTAAGGTTACTTCTACTGATCCCAGTAACTATCACGGCATGCCACCCATGTGTCAGATAGATGACATTTTACAGAATGTTCACATTAACCAAGGAGCCGAAATTGTGCTTGACTATGGATCTTTCTCATTGGAGACAGTTAAACTTTTAAAACAATTTCATGCTGGGAAGATAGTTCAAGATCAAGTTGAGAAGGAAATTTACTGGGCAGGGCAACAATATTATTTAACAATAGATGCTGTTTCACAGCTTCATCAAAATCATTTACAAACTTATTTACGCATTGTTCTGGACCACACTGAAAATGAGACAGTCTCTATAGCGGGTAACCAGTATAACATTGACGATCTGACGTCCCTTTTTGGTGAACGTTGGCTCTCAATTTCTCTTTTGTATCAAATCAGTATAATGCTTAATACAGAATTTCATCATACTAAGACATGGGTGTGGTATGCATCAGATATTCAACTGCAACGAAATTTTTATGCACAGATTCATAACAAATTTGCAAGTATTAAAGAAGGGCAACTGATTTTGATTATACTTGTTGGGTGTCATGGTGGAACATATTTTATGGAAAGTTTACAAGTGACTAATCCAGATGGAACTAAAGGGGTGGTGTATTCTAATCACTTTGCACTGGCAATATATTAATTGGACTTTGATATTGTAACTTATGCAGACACACTTGGGTGGGGAATACCAGATACAGTTCAGACCATATTTAGAAATGTTTCGCAAACTTTGGGTAAACAAGTTCCTTTATATAATGTCTGTCATCAGCCAGGTGGTATTTCCAATAGTGATGCACATATTTGCTCAAATCTCTGTGCTCATAAGTACCCCTTACAGACATGTTCATCCATCTGTGGTGTCTCAGTAATTATAGGTGCCGCACTGGTGTGTTTATACAGGACAGGTTTCTATGGGCTTGCTAGTCAAAATTCACAACTTCTCTGTTATCTACGTAACATATCTAACTATTCGCATTACTTGAGATGGGTTATTATGCAATGGATAATTATCGGAGCAATTGATGTGAATATGCTAGTACAGAAAACAATATAAATCACGTAGGTGCTAGTTCTCATGTGACTAGCAATAAATGTCATCAGCCCACACAGACTACTACTACTACTAGGCTGGCAGGTTATAAACATGTTAGTATGCACAGACAGCAGGGAAAGGTGAACTCTTATATTCGCCCCTTAAACACTCGGGGCAGTACTGACATGCCTCTCACTCTTGATTACGTAAACATAGCTGCTCTCATAATTAATAAGCCAGCTGTTTTATTTGTTAAATCCAAATTCTTGAGGCTTTCAATAAGGACCCTCAATGGAGAAATAGTAACTAAGCAGTTCTCATGTTCTCAGGAAGGTAAGCGTGATATTCAGGCTGTAGAAAAAGTGCAATCATTTGTGCATTCTGCTGGTGCAGTTATTTGGTTGAAGGGTTACATATCTTCTGTGACTGGTAAGGGTGACAAACAATCCATATCAGGTTTGGTGACATGTTCTGATTGGCCTACTTGTTTGGATTCTGCAAGAATTACTTTTCATTTAGGGAAATACTTGCGTCTTATTTGCTTGCTGAAATGTGGTCGTCAGAAAAGTAAATATTTTCACTGTTCACCTTCAGGTAAAAAAGATCTGCTATTGCAGAAATTCAAAAAAGTGTTGATGGAGAGTCTTTCGATAACTGGTTGAAATCTTTTAATTATGTTCGCATTGGTACTGTTTCCACTGGCATTCCTAGCAGACGTTGTTTTGATAAAATCGTATTTGACAAGCATATAAAATCAGACAGGGTAAGAATGTGAGCATAACAATTAAACGTGATGAGGATATTTTATTTGTTTCAAATGTAGCCAGACAGGATAAAAACAATTTCATAGAACTGATGACAGCTTCATACCGATTGAGTCTGATGATTTGGAACATTTTGGAAACAAAACTGCAGTAGTTATGAATGTGCTATGTGCATCTCATAGATCTGTGTGTAGAAATCAGTGTGGTTGCATAATCATAGACATGTCATCAAATTTGACAGAATGTCCAAAATGTAATATGAGTCTCACAAATTACAACCAGTGTGTCAATTGTGAAACTTTGCACACATCACAATGGCGTACGTTAAATGGTCAAAAACTGTGTAATGCAGGTGATTTATATCACATTACTCGCAAATCACATAGGCCAGAATCCATGTTCTGTCACAGTCTGGGAGCTCAAAATGTTCACCCCATATGATGTGTGGCTGGAAATTAAAATTTATTTTAAAAATGGATGACTTAGATTATTGGGACATTTTTGAGCATGAACAAAATTCACTATTTCACCCATCAGAGCCTACTCAGATAGGTAGACATATGTCCCAGAGTATGAAAGACAACATTGATCGGGCTAGAATGACTGGAAAAACAGCACCTAGTCAGATTTATATTGCAGAAAATCCTACTAGCATACTTACACATGGCGATACTGCCATATCCAGCAAATCTATAAATTTATGTCAAATTTCAAACAGGTGTTATTTGATTGACCGTCATTATTTAGGAAAGGGTCTCTCCGGTTTTAAGGACAAACTTACAAATTCAAATTGGAGGAATGCAGAGATTATTTTGGAGAAAAATTATGAATCTGTTCTGATGTTTCAGAGAGGTGATGCTCATGCAAACATAAATTATCACATTGTTCTTGGACGTTATGAAAACCTCAGTGGTTTGGAAGAGTTTGGTATAATTTGTGGATATGACATAAAACATGATCTAAACGCAGCACGTTTCAAAACCAGTATTTTAACTTACTGTGATTCTGCAAATCGGGGCAGAATTGGTATGGCAGCTATTAGTAACTGTGAAATTTCAGAAGTACATAGAATGCATATAGAAATGACTATGGCCAACATGCTTTGTCGTGACAGAAACTGTGTACATAAACAACATTTGTACATTTTTTATGACAACAATGGTTTTTTTCATCTTAGGTCATGCACTTTGCGAAACGGATCCACATTCCAACCAGTTGTGCAACATGACAAGGCATGGGACATCAAAATAGCATGTGGTGACTTATCATTGAATTCAGATATGTGTAATTTTCATGCTATAAAGGCTTTAAAAGAAAAAAAAGATTATGAGTTATCCCGATCTAAAAATAGTCATTAACCCGATTTTAACTACTTTGAAAGGTGTTGTGCGTAGTTGGCATGAAAGTGTCGGCGCCAGCATGGCGCACTCATTTTGCAGACTCGTTTGCAGACTTATTGTGTGCAATTAGCAGTCAGTGATTAGTTGGCTCTTGATTACCGTTGTTTACAATTAGTAATGTTGTATTAAAATTTCATTAACTTGGCCTGTTTCAATTTATACTTGATTTGTGTTGTCTTTCTGCATACATATCTGCATAACGGTCATTCTTGTTTATTGAGCGGACACACTTCAGGTTCGGTACCAAAGTCGGAATTTGGGCTAGATTATCGATCATTATTATTAAATAACTTCGTCAATTGAAATCGATGAAAATGTGGTCGGTAACATGAAGACATTATTATCGGAAGGCAGTTCTTGAGTGTGCGTGCGCACCGATAATCTCCCTTCCGGCCGACTGCCAATACTGTGCCCCCTGCAGGGGTAATGTCTATTTCCCAAGATCCAGTGATTAGCGACAGCGAGGGCGACAGCGAGAGCGACAGCGAGAGTTCGTGATGCTTGTGTGTATTTGGTGTTGTCCGTTGGCTTTGTAATAAACCCTTATTGTATGTATTGTGTCGTTACAATAATGACACAGCAGTGCTTGCAGCCAGCCTTGTTTTTGTTACACCAAGGTCGTACACCCTGGCATGGTGGAAGAACATACTTATGATTGTAGCAGTTACTGGACAAGTCCAGACACGTCATGACGATTTATACATCGATCGGGGAAAACAAGATATTACTTGAGAAAGAAAAACATATATTCTTACACGAAATCATGTTGAAACGTTTGCCCGAAATTATGTTATTGTTATTGCTTACGTAAACGATATATTCTCCGAACACATCTTCGTCATCAGTGTCATCCCTAAGTGGATGTTCCGTAAGAAAACGTATTGTGAAGCACCAGCTTACACTCACCCAGTATTTCGACACAATGATACGTGATTCATTATGTCATTTACAGACATAATAACGATATAATTGTTAGTCGTGTAAATTGCACATTACGATGGTTACCATATACGTGCAATGTATGTATATACATTATGTGTGTGTGTGTGTGTGTGTGTGTGTGTGTGTGTGTGTGTGTGTGTGTGTGTGTGTGTGTGTGTGTGTGTGTGTGTGTGTGTGTGTGTGTGTGTGTGTGTGTGTGTGTATTAGCGTTCTAAATATACGCTTTTTGTGGGTATGATACAACGTTCAACAGCAGTACGCATAAGCGTATTGTCAAGACTGGTCACCTGAAGACGCTGTTTACAAAAATGTGTTTTACGCTCGATATTGCTCAATTTATTTTAACGTGAAACGCAACGCCCGGGCAGGGCGCACGTTACAATGGTTGTTGTAGTCAAAAAGCATCCGAAACGAAAGTACGGTAATTTACTCATATTGGTAAGTCAAAACCATCACGTACTTGCGCCGCCATCGTCATATCCACACGTGCTAAGCCTTTCGAATATGTTTGAGAAAAGCCGCCATTGCCAAATTGTGCTCGGGAAAAACTTTTTTTTAAATGCGAAAAATCTGGCCTACGACACTAAGTGTGTGACACTAACATTTCCGAGACAGCTGGCTGGCCCAATTTCTGTGGTTGCATAATCCATGAATGGAACACTTTCTGTAAGAAGTCGCATATGACCAGGACCGAAAAGAGTATGGCTCTTCTGATTCTGTTTGAAGCACAGGCTGATGGTAGTGAGAACCAAGGAAAGGAAGGCATGGACCAGTTGGAAGCCACGGCTGCTGGCCCAAGTGATGGCGTTGACGCAGATGGTTGCGCTCATGACAATGACTCTGTCTTGTCGGACATTAATTATGAATCTTATGGCTCGAGCCTGAAGATTCATAACTGATGTCTAAGATCTTGCAGTGATTATATCATCGCTGTTGCCGCTGACCATGACTGCGATTCTTAATGACGTTTGCAAAAGGTGGTTCATGAATGGTTGGCTGCCAGTGTCTGCCGCCTGTTTCAATTAAATAAAATTAAGGATAATTTCCCCAATCTTTGTTTTTCGTAGTTATTTTTAAAATATTGTTGAAATAATTCTGAAACCAGTTACCTAAAAATTACCAGTCTGCTGATACCTAAAATAGCGTTGTATGTGTACATATGATCAGGAAAAACACTTGTCTGACACGTGTATTAAAGGATTTTACAGCTGGTAGTACAACTGTGCCTTTCTTTCAATATCGTTTAACAGGCCACTGGTAAAATGCAGACCAGTAACTTTGCTGCCGAACCAGCCAATTTTTGAAGTTACTCGTCCGGCTGACCAGCACAATTTTAGGGAAAAGGTCGAACGATATATATATATATATATACATACACATATATCTATATATATATATATGTGTGTATTTATATATATGTATATATATATATATATATATATAATACTAAATCACTAACCTGGTACGACTCCTTCCCTACTGCCAGATTCTCGCAATGGAAGTTCTTCGTACATTTCAGATTCACTGACGTCATCTTCTGAAAAATCGATATTTTATGTGGTCTTTTTCGGATCGTGCAGACTTCTCTAGTTTGGGAAATGTCAGATCATTTACAAGGTATAACTGCGAAACATATCATTCACCAAATAATAATTGTTATTCTATTGAAACAATCGACCAACCATCAACATTGACACAATTACCACAAACATAATTTTAAAGTTATTAATGTTGTAACGGTGCACAAATCTGACAGACATTTTCAGAGAAACGAGCGAAGCATTGTGTTTTATGAAGTATGCATTAACCCCCCTGTCTGAAGTGACACACCGACTCCAACGCAGTAGATAGGTGTAGGCGGGAGAGCGACAGCGACACCGAGAGCGAGAGCGACACCGAGAGCGAGAGCGACAGCGAGAGCGACAGCGAGAGCGACAGTGACAGTGAGAGTGACAGTGAGAGTGACAGTGAGAGTGACACTGAGAGCGACAGTGAGAGCGACAGTGAGAGCGACAGGGAGAGCGACAGCGAGAGCGACAGTGAGAGTGACAGTGAGAGTGACAGTGAGAGCGACAGCGAGAGCGACAGTGAGAGCGACAGCGAGAGTGACAGTGAGAGTGACAATGAGAGTGACAGTGAGAGCGACAGCGAGAGCAACAAAGAGAGTGACAGTGACGGTGACAGTGACAGTGAGAGTGACAGTGAGAGCGACAGCGAGAGTGACAGTGAGAGTGACAGTGAGAGCGACAGCGAGAGTGACAGTGAGAGTGACAGTGAGTGACAGTGAGAGTGACAGTGAAAGTGAGAGTGACAGTGAGAGTGACAGTGAGAGCGACAGTGAGAGCGACAGTGAGAGCGACAGCGAGAGTGAGAGTGACAGTGAGAGTGAGAGTGAGAGTGACAGTGACAGTGACAGTGAGAGTGACAGCGCGAGCAACAAAGAGAGTGACAGTGACGGTGACAGTGAGAGTGACAGTGAGAGTGACAGTGACAGTGAGAGTGACAGTGGGAGCGACAGCGACAGCGACAGTGGGAGCGACAGCGACAATGGGAGCAATATTGAGAGCGACAGTGAAATCTACAGTGACAGCGAGTGAAACAGCAACTGCGAGAGCGAGAGCAACAGTCACAGTGATAGCAACAGCGAGAGCAAGAGTGACAGCGAGAGCAAGAGTGACAGCGAGAGCATGAGTGATAGCGAGAGCATGAGTGACAACGAGAGCAAGAGTGACAGCGAGAGCATGAGTGACAGCGAGAGCAAGAGTGACAGCGAGAGAATGAGTGACAGCGAGAGCAAGAGTGACAGCGAGAGCAAGAGTGTCTGCGAGAGCAAGAGTGACAGCGAGAGCATGAGTGATAGCAAGAGTGACAGCGAGAGCAAGAGTGACAGCGAGAACAAGATTGACAGCGAGAGCAAGAGTGTCAGCGAGAGCAAGAGTGACAGTGAGAGCAAGAGTGATAGTGAGAGCAAGAGTCACAGCGAGAGCAAGAGTGACAGCGAGAGCAAGAGTGACAGTGAGAGCAAGAGTGATAGTGAGAGCAAGAGTGACAGCGAGAGCAAGAGTGACAGCGAGAGCAAGAGTGTCTGCGAGAGCAAGAGTGACAGCGAGAGCATGAGTGATAGCAAGAGCAAGAGTGACAGCGAGAGCAAGAGTGACAGCGAGAACAAGATTGACAGCGAGAGCAAGAGTGACAGCGAGAGCAAGAGTGACAGTGAGAGCAAGAGTGATAGTGAGAGCAAGAGTCACAGCGAGAGCAAGAGTGACAGCGAGAGCAAGAGTGACAGTGAGAGCAAGAGTGATAGTGAGAGCAAGAGTGACAGCGAGAGCAAGAGTGACAGCGAGAGCAAGAGTGACAGTGAGTGCAAGAGTGATAGTGAGAGCAAGAGTGTCAGCGAGAGCATGAGTGACAGCGAGAGCAAGAGTGACAGCGAGAGCAAGAGTGACAGTGAGAGCAAGAGTGATAGCGAGAGCAAGAGTGACAGCGAGAGCAAGAGTGACAGAGAGAGCAAGTGTGACAGCGAGAGCAAGAGTGACAGCGAGAGCAAGAGTGACAGCGACAATGAGAGCTACGGTGACAGCGACAGCTTTAGCAATAACGAGAGCAATAGCGACAGTGACAGCAACAGCCACAGTGACAGCAACAGTGACAGCCACAGCGACAGCAACAGTGACAGCAACAGTGACAGCCACAGCGACAGCAACAGTGACAGCAACAGTGACAGCCACAGTGACAGCAACAGTGACAGCAGCAGTGACAGCCACAGTGACAGCAACAGTGACAACCACAGCGACAGTGACAGCCACAGTGACAGCGACAGCCACAGTGACAGTGACAGCGAGAGCGACAGCGAGAGCGACAGCGAGAGTTCGTGATACTTGTGTGTATTTGTTGTTGTCCGTTGTCTTTGTAAT
This sequence comes from Paraescarpia echinospica, assembly GCA_020002185.1. Classification (NCBI taxonomy): domain Eukaryota; kingdom Metazoa; phylum Annelida; class Polychaeta; order Sabellida; family Siboglinidae; genus Paraescarpia; species Paraescarpia echinospica. Next base: position 20,745 of record JAHLWY010006372.1, on the reverse strand, counting down.
AAACCCTTACTGTATGTATTGTGTCGTTACAATAATGACACAGCAGTGCTTGCAGCCAGTCTTGTTTATGTCACATCAAGGTCGTGTGGCAGACCATAAATATGATTGTAGCAGTTACTGGGCAAGTCCAGACACGTCATGACGATTTATACATCGATCGGGGAAAACAAGATATTGTCAGATTACTTGAGAAAGAAAAACATATATTCTTACACGAAATCATGTTGAAACGTTTGCCCGAAATTATGTCTGATACTCTGTACTACGATTTGCCACTTAATTATGGCAAGACATTACCCCGAGGATCCTTGGGGTAAAGCCACACTCTCCAACATTGAGATCACCGCATCGCCAACATTTTACAGCAAATCAACAATAGCATTGTAGAGTTATTTTTAAGTGATAATTACAAATCAGTTGTCAGTTGTTGTCCGACATCTGACAATTAAATTCACTGTCAAACCAGTGTTTAACTGGTTTGACAGTGAATTATCTAAGTCAGTTGTATTGTTAACCGGATGTGGCGAGCGATGTTCTCTGGGGGCAACAGAAGGTAATAAATCTCCATGTGGCTCATCAACTCTTGGAAGATTAGCATATGGATTATTGTCGTCACCACAGTTAACGCTGGCTCGTCTTTCTATAAGTACGCACGTTGAATTATGACCGAAACTATGTCATCAGTCCATGGCGCTGTCATCACATTGAACATTCGGATGGATTCTCTGAATAGTGTCCCGCTGCACTATGCAACATTAATCGTCCTGTATCATCCGGAAATAGTGCATTATCTCCCTAAACGTTTGAACTGCGTCTAGTTCTGATAATCTACTGGTACGGTAACCATACGTTTTGAGCGTCAAGTGGAAAACACCGTTTGAAAAATGTTAGACACGAGATGTGAACAAGGAAAGTTCTTATATAGGGCAGTATCCAGCTTTGACTGCTCAAAGCGCTCTAAACTTTACTCTCTGGCAGACCTGTTCAATCGAACACCATCACAATTTATCTGGAAAGTATCCAGCCAAGCTGCAATTAATGCACGAAGATTATTCGTACACAAATAGCCACCAATGTATATAGCCAGGTAATCAGTCATACAGCTGAGTGAACCGGAGCGACGTAGAGCGAGCAAACTTGCCCAAGGTTCGGCACCCCAGCACCGGGTTCTCTCGGTCGTGAGTCCGACCGAAGCTCAAGCCACAGCGCTCCACTTGTTGTGAAGACTAACTATTAATCTTAATATGATGTATTATTTGCCGAACACACTGAAGTGATGGATACTACACTGCTGTACACTCTCTCGTCTAAAGAATACACTTACATGTTGACTATGAAGTGTTATTTTATGCACCAGAGCTGCTACGGGTAGTTCGCGCAGTCTCTATTACAAGACACTCTTAATCTTGTTACAAGTGGCGAACGATGCTAACGATACATTTTGCTATTAAAGTGTATGGCGACTGTTTCAAGAAGGAAAACCTATCATTAAACAGATTCCGTTGTTAAGTGTAAGGGGTATTTTCAAAATGTAAAAGCCGCCGCCGTATCAACGAGGACACAATTTTCGTGACACACTGACGACAGTCCGGTGTCGGCCCCTTTGTCTTGACAGTTTTCAATATACAATTGTGACCCACCAAGCCAAAATGAGAAGCTTCTCGACAAAAATATATGTTGCCTTTTATTGCATATTCGAATAGAGCACATTCATTCAGAGAGAAACAAATGATGCGTCATCGTTACCTATATTCACCATAGATCAACGGATACAGCAATTTGAATGTTGTAAATGCTAAAAATGTGGTTTCTACATAAACAGCTTCAGCGTTTCACTCTGTCGGTTGTGGTTTTCACATTGTTAACTGTGTTTTTCACAATAGTGACTGTGGTTTTCACACTACCAGACATGGTTTCCACTGTGTTAACTGGGGTTTTCACACTACCAGACATGGTTTCCACTGTGTTAACTGTGGTTTTCGTTTTATTGTAGTAGCTGTGGTTTTTCACTCTATAGGGTGCGATTTTCACAGTTGGCTCTGGTTTTCACAGTATCTGCTGTAGTTTCAAGCATTGCCAGAAATGAAAAGAAAGTTCGGTAGGTGTCACAGAACTTCAAAATAAACACAGTTAGGTAACATTTCTATAATTTACACATTGATCTATTCCGGATTGTTTCACTATAGAAACTCATTTAAAAACAGTTCTGTTCAAATGTGTACATCTCGTAATGAGCGTCACCGAGAAGCGTCTCACTGATGATGTAAGAAGAACGTTAGAGAAACCGTCTACTGGCCTCCTCAAGACAATATAATATATAATATAAAGATGCTTATGAAATCGCACTGAAGAACCCCACACCTAAGCATTGAAAGGTTCGGAAAACCCTATCTATAATGTTACGTAAATTATGTATTCTACCGGCAAGATATAGCATTAATCTAACAAATATCTAGTCAAACAACAGATCCGTCTGCTTACCTGCAACATGTTCCACAACGCCTAACCGCGGCAATGGAAGATATCCATATGTCTCAAAACGTGAAGTGTTCTCAATCTGAAGGAAGTTATGTGCCTATTATAATCTTAATGTGAGTACTTCGGTTAAAGACGACATTACTAAAATGAGGCAAGTCACACTACTGAAACAAAAAAACGTGTGAATAAGACACATTGTGTACACCAAAAATATCACGACATCAGTTTTTAGCAACATTTCAAAGGAAATGCAAGTATGTCACTTTAAAAGTTACATTAAAATTACAGCGTTTACCATGAAAAATTACAATGCTACATAAAGAGTAAGGTGCAAAATATCATAGTTTACCTACAACTATGTTGTTTTCTAATGGAAGGTTAGATATATCATAGTCCAATAGTTCAATATTAGACAGGTATATGAAACGGTATTCAATTACTTTGATCAAGTAAGACCAATAGCAATTGTAATGATCACTTAATGTTATAAATTACAATGATCAATTACGCTTACATCATGGCAACTTATTTACATTTAAAATGTCAAAAGCACATGGATTACAGTTAAAATGTAGTTGTAATTAATTAAGCAATTACGTTTACATAACTGCCCTGCTTACTGCGAGAAACACTGAAACCATAGACGCATTAGCGTTCGCTATTAGATTGACTTAGAACAATGAATTGTAGCGTATTGTCAAATTCAGGAAACAAATCTTGGAATAATAATGGATGATGGGAAGTTAACCGAAATTATCTGAAACCAAACGATCCAATGATTATTACATAACGTAATATAATAATTGTAAATATGTTTTGTTTATTTCATCCCTCTTCAACTCTTAAATAATTATTGATTGTTAGTGACACTTACTTAATATTACATCTTACGTAGACCCGTTCGTCTCTGTCACTTCCGGTTATGTCATGACCTGGAGATGATCCGGAAGTGGTTGAGTTACCCGGTTGAGACTGGTGTGTGTTGAGTCTACTCTCTGCTTGAGGTTCAGCCCAGATTGTCTGATGCGAGATGTCGTGGTGGTCTATATTGTGGCGGTCAAGTCTTATTCGACCTTCTGTAAACATAATATTGGAGACTGCTCACACAGCACACAGAATCACCAACAAGTTTACCATCAATTAAGTAATCGTTCTGCAATCGTTCCAGGAATGTTCCTAAACTGTCATATTATATCTGCTCAAATGCACCATACAACATACATCAATAGTAGATCCAGGAATGTTCCTAAGCTGTCATATTATATATGCTCAAATGCACCATACAACATACATCAATAGTAGATTCGATAAACATATTACATTAATGTACTAGGAACATGTATCTGTCTGGTCTGATGTCTTTTTCAGTGACATAAGTCAATATATTGACATGAAATTAAGCATTCATTGCGTGGGATATGACATCACGCCGATTAAGGGGTCATACATAAAACAAATGTCACAAAGTTAATATAATCTGGCCTAATCCCTTAATTTAAGCAGCGTTTTCAAGACAGCTAGTGAAATGTTTATCCACATGGCACAAACTTCACGCTAAAGATGAATTAAAAGGCGTCACTTTTAGTCCTTCGATTGAGCTGAATACGATAAAAGATATCGCCAGAAGGCAATTGACACAAGACGTTGAATGTCTAACTACTGACAGTTCGTCGCCGTATGAGTGCGACAGCCAGCGGACAGGAGTCACTTCATCCCTTGACCATGTCGGCCACAAAGGCACCACAACAGGCACACACCTTAGAGCATTGGAGTCGCTTCATTCCTTGACCATGTCGGTCACAAAGGCACCACAACAGGAATACACCTTAGAGCATTGGAGTCGGCTTCATCCCTTGACCATGTCGGCCACAAAGGCATCACAACAGGTACACACCTTAGAGCATTTGAGACGCTTCATTCCTTGACCATGTCGGTCACAAAGGCATAACAACAGGTACACATCTTAGAGCATTGGAGTCGGCTTGATCCCTTGACCATGTCGACCACAAAGGCATCACAACAGGTACACACCTTAAAGCATTGGAGTCGGCTTCATTTCTTGACCATGTCGGTCACAAAGGTACCACAACAGGCACACACCTTAAAGCATTGGAGTCGCTTTATTCCTTGACCATGTCGGCCAGAAAGGCATCACAACAGGCACACACCTTAGAGCATTGGAGTCGCTTCATTCCTTGACCATGTCGGTCAAAAAGGCACCTCAACAGGCACACACCTTAGAGCATTGGAGTCGGCTTCATCCTTGACCATGTCGGCCACAAAGGTATCACAACAGGTACACACCTTCATCCCTTGACCATGTCGGCCACAAAGGCATCACAACAGGTACACACCTTAGAGCATTGGAGACGCTTCATTCCTTGACCATGTCGGTCACAAAGGCATCACAACAGGTACACAACTTAGAGCATTGGAGTCGGCTTGATCCCTTGACCATGTCGGCCACAAAGGCATCACAACAGGTACACACCTTAGAGCATTGGAGTCGGCTTCAACCCTTGACCATGTCGGTCACAAAGGCATCACAATAGGCACACATCTTAGAGCATTGGAGTCGGCTTCATCCCTTGACCATGTAGGCCACATAGGCATCACAACCCGCACACTGCTTAGAGCATAGGAGTCGGCTTCATCCCTTGACCATGTCGGCCACAAAGGCACCACAACAGGCCCACATCTTAGAGCATTGGAGTCGGCTTCAATTGACCATGTCGGTTACACAAATGGCACAAAGGCATCACAATAGGCACACACTTAGAGCATTGGAGTCGGCTTCATCCCTTGACCATGTCGGTCACAAAGGCATCACAACAGGCACACACCTTAGAGCATTGGAGTCGGCTTAATCCCTTGACCATGTCGGTCACAAAGGCATCACAACAGGTTCACACCTTAGAGCATTGGGGTCGCTTCATTCCTTGACCATGTCGGTCACAAAGGCATCACAATAGGCACACACCTTAGAGCATTGGAGTCGGCTTCAACCCTTGACCATGTCGGTCACAAAGGCATCACAATAGGCACACACCTTAGAGCATTGGAGTCGGCTTAATCCCTTGACCATGTCGGTCACAAAGGCATCACAACAGGTTCACACCTTAGAGCATTGGGGTCGCTTCATTCCTTGACCATGTCGGTCACAAAGGCATCACAATAGGCACACACCTTAGAGCATTGGAGTCGGCTTCAACCCTTGACCATGTCGGTCACAAAGGCATCACAATAGGCACACACCTTAGAGCATTGGAGTCGGCTTAATCCCTTGACCATGTCGGTCACAAAGGCATCACAACAGGTTCACACCTTAGAGCATTGGGGTCGCTTCATTCCTTGACCATGTCGGCCACAAAGGCACCACAACAGGCACACACCTTAGAGCATTGGAGTCGCCTTCATCCCTTGACCATGTCGGCCACAAAGGCATCACAACAGGCACACACCTTAGAGCATTGGAGTCGGCTTCATCCCTTGACCATGTCTGCCACAAAGGCATCACAATAGGCACACATCTTAGAGCATTAGAGTCGGCTTCATCCCTTGACCATGTCTGCCACAAAGGCATCGCAATAGGCACACATCTTAGAGCATTGGAGTCGGCTTCATCCCTTGACCATGTCGGCCACAAAGGCATCACAATAGGAACACATCTTAGAGCATTGGAGTCGGCTTCATCCCTTGACCATGTCGGCTACATAGGCACCAAAACAGGTACACTGCTTAGAGCATTGGATTCGCTTCATCCCTTGACCATGTCGGTCACAAAGACATCACAACAGGTACACACCTTAGAGCATTGGAATCGCTTCATCCCTTGACCATGTCGGTCACAAAGGCATCACAACAGGTACACACCTTAGAGCATTGGAGTCGGCTTCATCCCTTCACCATGTCGACCACAAAGGCATCACAACAGGTACACACCTTAGAGCATTGGAGTCGGCTTTAACCCTTGACCATGTCGGTCACAAAGGCATCACAACAGGCACACATCTTAGAGCATTGGAGTTGGCTTCATCCCTTGACCATGTCGGCCACAAAGACATCACAACAGGTACACACCTTAGAGCACTGGAGTCGGCTTCATCCCTTGACCATGTCGGCCACAAAGGCACCACAGCAGGTACCCACCTTAGAGCATTGGAGTCGGCTTCATCCCTTGACCATGTCGGCCACAAAGGCATCACAACAGGTACACACCTTAGAGCATTGGAGTCGGCTTCATCCCTTGACCATGTCGGCCACAAAGGCATCATAACAGGCACACACCTTAGAGCATTGGAGTCGGCTTCATCCCTTGACCATGTCGGCCACAAAGGCATCACAACAGGTACACATCTTAGAATATTGGAGTCGGCTTCATCCCTTGACCATGTCGGCCACAAAGGCATCAAAATAGGCACGCACCTTAAAGTATTGGAGTCGGCTTCATCTCTTTACAACTGACTATAACAAATTGCTCCATATTCAGCACTGACTATTTTGTATATATTTTTTGTCGTCATGATTTGCTTGAAGTATTTGAAACAGTGTTGTGCCGAATGACGTAACCAAGCCAGGTGAGTACTATGTAGGCGATTTTGGATGAGCATCCTGAGGAGTTTAAGCGATATTAGGGAGGTTTCGAAAGCCTCCCCCCTGTGCAAAGTGTGCCTCCTCCCTGAGCAAAGTGAGTAGTCACGTGACCTGCGCCTCCTAGCGGAAAGAAGTGTACCTAAGCGTCCGTAGTGCCATCTAGCGCTAAGCGGCCGTAGTGCTATCTATATCTAGCGACTCGGACTTTAAAACATACTCGGTCTTTAAAACATGTGATGTATGTATGTATGTATGTATGAAGAATTAGTACTAAGGGAATAACTAGTAACAACCACAGTTTGAAAGTTGATTAGGTTGTTAATGATAACGAGGAGTGTAGAGAGGTATTAGTTGTGTATGAATGTACGTGTATGAGAGGAGAGAGAGGATGTGCGTGTGTGAAAGAACTAACGAAACACAAGAGTATATACGAGTGCACATGTATTTTATTAACGAATGATACAGAATTAACGATCGATCTCGGCATCCCAGTCTTCGATCTCGGCATCCCAGTCTTCCTCCACCAGGGAAGGAACAGGGTCGGCGTCAAAGGGAGGCCGTGTCGCTAGAAGTTCACGGAGCACGTGGCAGAATAGGTATGTATGGTTATCACGGTACTCCTCCTCTCTGAAACATATATGAAATGTTTTTGTATATTATATATATATATATATATATATATATATGAATTATATTATGCAAAGTACAGCCGGGTGGAATAAGCCAGTGATGTAACCAGACACTGCATAGGGAATCGACATACGATAAAAGGGCAAGCTAGATCAACGGACTATGATACAATACGTAATGGAGACGTCTGCTGACGTAATCGGTAATCAAACACCGCATACCTAGTCGAAACGACAAGAGATCAAGTGAGATCAGCATAAAGAAAGAAAGACTGTGTATACATTGGAGAGATGAGAAACGAGGTAAGAGAACACATAAATAAGGTAGTAAAATATTGTTGTAATCATTGAACACTCACGTGCACTCCTCATCATCTTCACTACTGGAGTCACTGACACTTCCTGTCAGACTCCAGGTAGGAGCACCATCGGTGATACAGGCAGACCTGAAAGGTAATATAGATAACCGTGACACATAACGAACGTAAGCATAAGGAATAATAGAGGTGAGACGTCACAGGTAGTTTACGTGAAGAACACTGTGATGATTATAGTATGATATGTATAGGATATCTATCGAAAGAAACAAAGAATAAAAGTACTTACATTTCGAGATCACGCCATAATAAGCCAGCAGCAGCATCGGTGATACAGCCAGCAGCATCGGTGATACAGCCAGACCTGAAAGGTAATATAGATAACCGTGACACATAACGATCGTAAGCATAAGGAATAATAGAGGTGAGACGTCACAGGTAGTTTACGTGAAGAACACTGTGATGATTATAGTATGTTGTATATATCTATCGAATGAAACAAAGAATGATATTAATAATAATAATAATAAAAGTACTTACATTTCGAGATCACGCCATTCAGCGCACAGTTGGGACCAAGGTATCGACGACATAGTTGCGAATGAGATGATGTGAAGAATGTAACAAACGAGCTAGTATATATAGGATAGAGCATATGCATGCAGATAGGAAGGCAACTTGTAAGACACACTGTAGCAATGGAAAAATACCGGTGTATGAAAAGCTGAAGACCCAGGGACGTATGACATCATCATCTAGGGATGTCACGTGACCGATGCTAGCGTGGAAAAATACCGGTGTATGAAAAGCTGAAGACCCAGAGACGTATGACATCATCATCTAGGGATGGCACGTGACCGATGCCTGGGTATGTAGCCAGCCATGTGACGTTATGGAAAATTTCACTGTAGTAAACCGATATCAGTCATAGGACCCTGCGATAAGCGCATGATGTTCGAAGTGCGACTAGGACAATGCGTCTTATCAGAACGCTAACAATACAGACGGGAGAAAAGAACTCTGTGAGTGGGCAGCGATGAAACATATGGCGGTCAAGAGCTTGGATATACAATTCAGGGGTGCTGGTCACTTCCTATCTAATTTCCATCCATGTAATATACACATATGGGGCGAAGACTTTTCTTGTGCAGAAGCAGCCTATCAGTTTAAAAAAGCCAGACATTTTCACGATGAGAACACAGCGAGAAAGATTCAGACTGCGCGCAGTGGAATACAGGCGAAATACTGGAGTAAAAACATTCGGGGGACACCGGATCGAACTGCTACATGGCTATCACAACGTCGAGGCGTGATGTACGCTATAGTAGCCGTGAAGTTTCGCGCCTCTAAACTACGGCAACGCTTGCTGGCTACAGGTGACGCACGACTTATTGAGAATGTACCCAGTGCGGAAGGGTATTGGGGTAAGAGTTCAAAGCGTAACGAAGCAGGTAAGAATATACTCGGTGTGATTCTTATGCAGGTGAGAGACTTCGTTAAGCAGTGCTAAGGCGGCCATTACACAAAAAACAGACAGTCAGCCACACGGTGACAGAGTACGGGAGAGAGAGAGATAAAATCACGCGCCTGATAAGACGTGAACACCCAGGGGCGCGTGATGTCATTGTCTACGGTACACGTGATCGATGCCTGGAGGGAATGATTATGTATATAAACCCAGGGTAAATCCAACAGGGCAAACATTCTCTCTCCGACTTGCTGCTGCCGCTCTCGACTACTTCACTGCTCTGCCACTCTCGACTTCACTGCTCGACAAGATGGCGACGCCCAATATCAAATCCGAGGAAATGCTGCTCTCAGACCTCGAACAAGTAAGTGACGGAACGTACGCATTTGTTCGCCCACTGACACTAGTAACATGTGCTCTGACAGATAAATAAGTATGCTACCCGGCATGCCGTATATGTAATCGGAAAGTCCTTCGTCTTGAAATGACGAAGGGGAACCGCCATAGCGTCAGTACATGTGCTGTGCACGGCCGTCAGACGGGTAAACCTGTTTACAAGTATACTATGGGTATGCTTTTCGCCGATCGCAAGGGGAATGAAGTGTGGGTCACAGGATTTGATCGTATAGTTCAGGGGGCCGTGGGGGGAATGACAGCAAGCGACTATATGGCGCTTAAACCCGGCCAAGAACGCTACGAGGCACTGAATGTCCTACGTGGCAAACGGGCTAGGGTGTCAATTAGAAAGGAGACAAAGGAGGGCTATCGAAACTACACCTTGATTGCACTGGAAATAATCCAGTTGGAAGAGGTGGCACCTGTGGACTTACTGGAAATATTCCAGTCGGAGGAGGCGGCACCTGACAGTGACGTACTGGAAATATTCCAGACGGAAGAGGCGCCACCTGACAGTGTCGAATGAATGATGTGGCGCCATCTGACAGCGATGAATGAATGATGTATTTGACACTTGCTTCTGTCGTGTGTTGTAGACTCCTCCTCCTTGGTCAACACCTAGCGTGCGCGGGGTGAAACGTCGCCTGTTCGAAGACAGCGATGATAATGATGATGATAAGGCAAGTGTCATCTATGTGGGGTCGTGTGCGTGGTCTAGTGATGATGATGATGAGGAGATTGCTAATGATGGTGATATTGATACTGATTGGTCCACTGATATTGACCATGCCGAGGATAGGAGACGTAGTGAATTACAGGAAGCGGTAGAGAAGGTGAATGCCATTCAGAGGCGTGCAGACCAAATGATAGATGACGGTCTATTTATGGCCACTATAACCGCTGCTTGCTCTCGCCAGGCGGCCGAATCACTGAGTCGTCACTATGCGAACGTTCACGAAGACATGTACAAAGTAGATCCCATACGTATATATAATAGCTTTGATATGGTAGTAACCGAGCTGGTATGCGTAGCGCGCACACCGTGGTTTGCTCGTAATGTCATAGTACGGGTGAAAGCGAGTCTCCATGCCCGCGGTATAACCGTTTCGGATGCGATGGAAGACGAACCACTCACACCGAAGGAGTCACTGCCCTGGGACGAACAAGACGACGGGGAGGACGACAGGCAGATCTGGTACACCGAGCTGTGTGGAGTAGCACTCGATGCTATCGGTCGTTTTATAAGCAACGGACTGTGGCGCCTGTTCGAAGGTGAGTCAAACGTCATCTACCTGGTGCGTAGTGACCTGATCCACGACAATTTGAGATATGCAGTGCAGCATTACAGGTTTATGGCGAGCACACCGGAGTGGTCACGTGACATCGTATCACGTGTACAAGCCATCCTGCGTACACGTGGTATAGCAATGGTGGACGAAAAAACACCCTGCTAATGTTGTTGTTGTTGTGTTGCTAACAGGTCACCGATGCTCCCTCTATCGGTCTGGAGCTGATTCGCCAGTCATACGCCCAGAACCCGATAGAGTGGGCGCCACAAAAACGTCGCCGTCACCACACCCCCATGCCGCTGCGACAGGCGCTACTGATCCAACAGCACGAGCAGCAGCAGCACAACTCATCTCCACTATTGGAGTTGACATGTGAAGATGCGTCACCCTCAACCTCTACCGAAGTGTCCACATCGTTCACCCTGGACATGGCATGCGCGAACGACGACGACTACGACGTCACCATGACCGCCTCTGAATATGAGGCGCTCAGGAGGGACGCGTCAACGCTCGACCTGGCGTACAACGGCCATATCGTATGGTCCAAAACTGATACGTCGATTCCGTGGGCCTATTCGGCGCCGTTTAACAGCGTTCGACATCTTGAACTCAATATAGAGTCCCTAGCGGGGACTCTATTTGCAACGCAACCATGCAGTCTACACGGGGCCGTGCGTACGATGTGCGAGGAGATCGCTCGGAATGTTGTGCGCGACGAACACGTCGCATACATAGCAAATAACCTTGAGAAGCGCCTGCAGTGACGACAAAAGGAAATACGCCCCTACGCTATAGCTGGGGTTATAGGCGCCGCTTGTCTGTCACTGTAGGGCTTGCTTTGCTTTCATATACTCGCTTTGAGCTTTCATATACTCGCTTTGATTGTATAATTCCGTGAATAAAGAGGGTATGTAATCCAGGATTCCGGTGTCTGTTGTTCTTGTTACCTTCATAGCTCGTTGCGATCGGTGAATACATACACGCACACTCATACAAGTCGCACCTCTTATGACGTCACACAGTGTAGGATATATAGACACGTGCAAGGATCTCCCATCCTTCAGTTGTAGGTACGATGAAACAGCACACGTGTCGTCACTGCGGTCTCGTGCTCGATACACACGCCGACATACAGCGTATTATAGACCAAACACATTCATCATCAACAACACACGACGATCATGCCTACAGTAAATCACCGTCACGAGTGGCGCCATCTAGTGCTACACTGCATCGTTGTGAGAGATGTGCACGTGAGTTCACGAGACGTGACAACCTGTTACGTCATATGAAGTCGGTATGTATGAAAGCGAACGACCCACCCCTACGCAAACGAGCGAGACACACAGAGCGACCACGTGTGAGTGTCGTGAAGTCGGTATGTATGGAAGCGAACGACCCACCCCTATGCAAACGAGCGAGACGCACAGAGCGACCCCGTGTGAGTGTTGCTGACGACTACGACGACGACGACGACCCGATACAACCACCACCCCGACTTCCCTTCACCGATACTCTATCGAGGGAACTACAAGACGTCGTCCGAGATCACTGGTCGACCATCCGAACCCACACGGCTAGAGGACCTGTGCAATCCAGGTACAATTACAGAGTGTCGACACCGGATACGAGCGCCCTAGAACCGTCACTGAAACGTATGTTCCGCGAACAGACGCACGCGTTTAAGATTAATCTTAGTTACGGGTTTGTGTTAAGGAACAAGACCACGAACAGGTACAGGTATTATCATTCGTCCTGTAACTGTTGTGGTCGTTACCTTGACGAACCGTGTCTGATCACAAACACTGCAGACTTTGATGCGTTTCTGGAACGTATCCGAGAAACAGACGTGCTGCAGTGGGTCATCAATCAGCGTCCGAACAGTCAATGGATATGTGAGGTTGTCACGAATGTTACCTTCTTCGTCAATCACATCGTACATCATCCGATAGGATGTGTGGACATCACACTGCCGAGGTACATCAAACGAATCAAAGCCGTCATCGGATTGGAAAGAGACTCCGTCCACAACACAAAGTACACCGACAATCTGTGTCTCTTCCGATGTCTGGCTATGCATCGTGGATGCGACCGATCCCACCTGGAACCCTCTGTGCGGGTACTCTACGCGAAGTACGACCGTGACGGGGTGGCAATGAAAGACTTTGACGGAGTGACGATGGACGATCTCTATCGCGTCGAGACCACCTTTGAGACCAACGTGTGCGTCTACACGCTCGTCGAACCGGAAGAAAGGGGAAAGGCGACTGCTGAACTCGTACGCCGTTCCTTGTGTCACTATCCTGAAACGATGTACATCAATCTTCACGAGACACACTTTTCCTACATACAAGACGTGAACATGTACTGTCATTCGTATCGATGTAGGAAGTGTGGCGATGCACTATGGAGCCGCGTATTCGAACTATAACGACACGAGCGTGGGTGTACGGGAGGTGTGCGAAAGATCTATTCCGGTGGCGTCTACCATCCGTCGCCGACAGTCTTCCAGCGATTGGATGACGAAAACATTCACGTTGCCGAATGGTTGCGCTACTATCCGTATCGCGCCACCTTCGACTTCGAGTCCTGGTTCGATACATCGCACCTTCCGTCGGACAGTGCCAAGGTCCATTGGGTGGCTCGTCACGTACCGTTGAGTGTGTCCCTGGCGAGTAACGTACCCGGATTCGAACAGGTGCAATGTCTCATCACGGATGGTGACAGCAACAAGTTGGTATCCGACATGATGACCATCCTTCAGAACATGAGCGAAGCAGCCTACGAAGTCATCGTAGACAGGTACGAGGGTATCCTACACGAACTCACAGAGGCTATCAGAAAGTGGAACGAACAGGAAGCGTCCGCCGTGGAGGAGGCAGGGAACAACGAGTCACAGCGACAACCGACCAATCCCTACAAAACTCTCATGGGTCAATTGTACGGTTGGCTTCATCAGTTGCCCGTCATCGGTTTCAACTCGGGTAGGTACGATCTGAACGTCGTCAAACAGTTCCTGGTACCCTACTTCCTGTCCGAAAAGAAAGCAACAGAGGACGGAGAGGAGGAGGAGAAGGAGGAGGAGGAGGAGACGTTTCACGTGATCAAACGTGGCAACACGTTTATGTGTCTATCGACGGACAACCTCAAATTCCTCGATATGACTCATTACATTGCCCCGGGATTCTCGTACGACAAGTACCTGAAAGCGTACGGTTGTACAGTCACGAAAGGTCACTTCCCGTACGAATACATGGACAGCTTGGAGAGACTCGATGACACCGTTCTACCTCCCAAAGAGGCCTTCTTCAGTTGTCTGAAGAACGAAGGTATATCCGACGACGACTACACACGATGTCGGAAGGTGTGGCGAGACAACGACATAAAGACTTTGCGAGACTTTCTCGTCTGGTATAACAACAGAGACGTCGTACCGTTCTTGGAGGCCATCGCCAAACAGTTCGACTTCTACCAACACCGCGGTCTCGACATGTTCAAACAAGGGATCAGTATACCTGGTTTGACCTTGTCCTACCTGTTCACCTACGTACCGGAGAGGACGTTCTTTACGCTCTTCAACGAGACGAACAAGGACGTCCACCAGCTCATCAGAGAGAACATCGTCGGAGGGCCGTCACTCATCTTCACCAGACATCACGAGAAGGGGGTCACGAAGATACGTCGTAACGACTACGGTGATGCGGCTCGAACGTGTCAGTCTATTGTGGGCTACGATGCGAATGCATTGTATCTGTGGTCGATATCACAAGAGATGCCGACTGGATGGTACACGCGGCGACGGGAAGAGAAGGAGTTCCGACCCGAAGTGGCACAGCCCACAGGTCAGATGGCTGTCGAATGGCTTACGTGGGAGTCGGAAAACACGGGACTCGCCATACGTCATCAGTCCAACGGTCGAGAGAAGCGCATCGGTAAACTGTTGGTGGACGGTTGGTGCAGTGAAACGAAGACGGCCTATCAGTTTCACGGATGCTACTACCACGGATGTCCGTGCACCGGACGCGAGTTCAACGAGGTCAATGGGAAACCCATGATGCAACTGCTCGCCGAAACACGAAAGAACACAGCCTATCTTCGACACTTTGTGAGGGTCGTCGAATTGTGGGAATGCGAGTGGAAGGTCACGAGACGCGATCCGTGCGTACAAAAGTTTCTGGACGTTCGACAACGTCGTCGACACGTGCGCTGGAAAATGACGTCACAACAGATCCTGACAGGTGTGTGCAACGGTAGCGTGTTCGGTATGATTCAGTGCGACATACGTGTACCGGAGGACCTGCGCGCGCACTTTGCCGAGATGCAGCCCATCTTCAAGAACATTCACCTGACCCGCGATGATCTCGGACCGTTCATGCGTCGCTACGCCGAAGAACACAACATCATGGCAACTCCGCGACGCATGCTCGTCGGGAGTTATCGAGGGGATAAGATCTTGCTCGCCACACCTCTCTTGCGATGGTACCTCGCACACGGACTCGAGGTGACGCACGTCTACCAGGTCATCGAGTACACACCGGTCGCCTGCTTCCGACGATTCGGCGAGGCGGTGTTCACCGCACGTCGCGAAGGAGACGCCCATCCCGACAAGGCCATGACCGCGGATACCAACAAACTTATGGGCAATTCGTCCTACGGGAAATTTATCACCAACGTCGATAAGCACCGCGAGGTCACCTACTGCACGAAGAAGAGTGCATCGACCGCAATCAACAATCGTCGCTTCCGTCAACTCGACGTCGTCGCTGCCGATGCATACGAGATCGAAATGCACAAACGCACCGTCAAATACGCACTGCCCACACACGTGGGATTCTTCGTGTTGCAGTGGGCCAAACTGCGTATGTTGGAGTTCTACTACGACTTCATGGTCAGGTACGTGGATCGTCCGCTGTTCGAGTACTGCGAAACCGATACGGACAGCGCCTATTTGGCTCTGGCCGGTGAGTCCGTCGACGACCTCGTGACCCCGGCAATGCGCGACCACTACTATCGTCACCGCTCCGAATGGCTACCGTCCGAATGTTGCGACGAACATCAGAACGATTACGTGCGCTGTCGGCTGGCCGGACGTCCATGGAACGGCACCGAGACGTGTTGCAAGGAGCGCAAGGCGTACGACAAGAGAACACCGGGACTCTTCAAGGTCGAATGGTCCGGTGACTGTTTCCTGGGTCTGTGCAGCAAGACCTACTATTGTTCGGGTACGGTCGATAAATACAGCACCAAAGGTCTGAACAAACGACTCAACACCATCGACAAGCAGTCGTTCCTGGACGTGTCGACCAATCGTTGTAGCGGAAGTGGGAAGAACCGTGGGTTCCGGGTCAATCACTCGTCCGTGCTGACGTACATCCAGGAACGTGCGGCGTTGACCTACTTCTATGCCAAGCGCGTGGTCAACGAAGACGGAATCACCACGGGGCCGGTGGACGTGTAATGCCGAACCACTGCTGACACGATGAGGAAATGCGCCCCTACGTCAGTTGGGGTTACAGGCGTCTCTAGCTGTCACGCGGTTAGTAGGCGGAGACACACGAAAAAAAAAAAAAAGATAACACTATTTAGCCAGATGCTACACAATCGATAGTCATAACGTAGCATGTCACGGACAGGAACGCTTGTAGCTGTATCACTAGTGGGAATACTCGGTCTGTATCTGTACGTCTTGTACGTCTTGTTCCGCGATCCCTTCCTTCGTTGGTGTGGTGGAGGTGTCGTCGTCGCAACTAACAGCACAGTGGTCAACGCGACATTGTCGAACACCACCGGTGACTACTAGATGGACACGCGATGGAAACACCCCTTCACCTGTATCGTTGCGGGACCGACGGGATGCGGTAAGACCACGTTCGTGATGCGTCTGCTACGTCACGCTGCAACGATGATCGATCCACCTCCAGAGAAGATCACGTGGTGTTACGGTGTATGGCAGAGTGCTTACGTTGACAAAGACCTGGTACGATTCGAGGAAGGCTTACCGAGCGGTGCGTTCGATGCATCGACGCGTAACCTCGTGGTCATCGATGATCTGATGGCAGAAACGGACGAACGGGTCACGACCTTGTTCACAAAAAAGAGTCATCACCAGAACACGTCCGTACTGTATCTCGTGCAGAACCTGTTTCCGAAGAACAAGGAGAGTCGTACGATCAGTCTGAACGCACACTACATGGTGATCTTCAAGAATCCTCGCGACGCGTCACAGATCGGACACTTGGCACGACAGATGTATCCGGGTCGCCTGAAGTTTGTACAGGAAGCGTTCCGAGACGCCACGTCACTTCCGTACGGTTATCTCCTCGTCGATCTGAAATAGGGCACGCTCGACGATATGCGTCTGCGTACGGGTGTCCTTCCGGACGACAGTGTCCAGTACGTGTACCAACCCAAGGTATAAGACGTCCGCGCAGCACCTCGTTCCTTCAGTCGCAGCATGCTCGTGAAGACAACAGCATGTCCGAACTCGTGAAGAAACACATCCTCTGCATACAGACGCTAAACAGATACAAGAGCACGAAATTGAGACGAGCCATCATCAGAAACGCCGACGCCGATCTGTTGTGTGCACTAGCCGAGTGTGCCTACAACATATTAAAGAAGAACTTGCCCTTGACCGACGCACAGAGACGTGCTCTGAACGTGTACAAAACAAACCTGCGTGCTTTGGCACAGAGAGACGCACCTGCAGCGAGGAGACGTCGCATCTTGCTACGGGGTAACAACCAGGGCGGAAGAGGACAGACCGGTGGTTTCCTGTCGGCACTGCTGGCACCTTTGGCCGGTGCGGTCTTGCTACCCTTGCTAAAACAGGTGCTACTCAAGTAGACGACGATGGAACACGCACGGAAGATGGCCTTGGTAGATCCGCGACTGTTGGACAGTCTACGCGCACCGGCACCGACGGATACCCTAGGACGCAAAGTACAGGTACTCGACGACGAGATGAAAGTCATACTCGACAGACAAGATCTCACCGATGGTGACAAGGTCGTCATGTATAATCAAGTGTTGCAACGCTACAACGCGTTGTCCGATCGACACACGCGCGAACCGATGCGCGTGATAACGGTCAACAAGGACACGTCCCCGGTTGTCACGGCGGCGGCGGTGGTGGCGGCGGCTAATACGGACCCGACCCCTCCGGAGGTGGGGGTGGAAGCGGAAGTCATCGACAGTGTTCCCAAACGGCTCCAGGCCAAAGCCAGACGACTGATGGAACGTCTGAAACGAGACGTTGCGTGGAATGCGCGCGGAGAGCTGATGAACAAAGGCGTAGCGGTACCCGGAAGTAACGTGGTGGAGCTCGTGAACGATTTGTTGCGTCAGCGCAAGACCATCGGTTCTCCAACGGGGTGGCAGGTGTTTCCGCATCAACTCGGCGACATGAATCTGCCCATGGAGTTGGTAGGTAACGAGGCCAGGAGACTGGCCATTCGACAGGAACAAAGGAAGCGTACAATAGAAGCGGCGGCCACACGATCGCTCGGTAGAGTGCGTCGAACGCTGCAGTGGACACCCCTCTCGCGGAGACGATCTCGAATGAGCCCGTCTACTCTACCTACACCACCGGCGTCGACTAGTAAGACATGGGAGCGTCTCGAATAAAAGAGTCGCATCATCTCGATTCACCGACATAATGTGTGATCCACGGGACAGTCTAACACGTCTGTTTACCGGTGTTGCTTACGGCGGACTTCCCATCGTGTGCGGGATTACCATCGATTATATCATACGTACGTCATCATGGGGCGCCGTCGTAAACAGTTGGAGGACGTCTACTTCAACCCCGCCAAGGTGGGTAGTTACGGAGGAATCGCGTCTTTGCGACGAACCGCCGTACCGCGCGTACCGAAAAAAATCGTCGAACAATGGCTATCGGAACAGAACGCCTATACACTACATAAACCGGTCAGAGTTCGTTTCAAGCGTCGGCGTACGGTCGTCGGAGGACGGGATCAACAGTGGCAGGCCGATCTCGTTGACGTGTCCAGTCTGAAAAAAGAAAACGACGGTACAACGTTCCTGCTCACGGTGATCGACGTCTTCTCGAAAGTCGCCCGATGCGTTCCACTGAAGAACAAGTCGGCGACGTCTGTGACAAAGGCACTGAACGGTCTCTTCACCGACATTCAACCGCTGTCGTTGCAGACCGATAGAGGTCTGGAATTCTATAACCGTAGCGTTCGGGGTGTATTGGACAGATACGGTATCCACCACTTCTCCACCTTCAACGCGGAGATCAAGGCGAGCATCGTGGAACGCTTCAATCGCACACTAATGTCGCGGATGTGGCGATACCTGACACACAAAGCAGCGTGGCGGTACATCGATATCCTTCCGGATCTGGTGCGCACGTACAACGACACGCCTCACCGCAGCATCGGGATGTCTCCGTCGCAGGTGGATGCGGCTAATCAGGAAGAGGTGTGGCAGTGTCTGTACGGTGGTCATCACCGTAAGGGTGTACCCAAGTACCACGTGGGGGATCGCATACGTATCAGCAAGGTCAAGAGACGGTTCGATAAAGGTTACACGATGAATTGGACAGAGGAACTATTCACGATACGCGAAGTCCATCCGTCCGATCCACCCGTCTATCGTCTAACGGACGATCTCGGCGAGATACTGGACGGTACCGTCTACGAACCGGAGATGCAGAAGGTGACGGTTCCGGCCGATAAACTGTACCGTGTGGAATCGATAGTACAGCGCCGCAAGGTAGGCAGGCGACGGGAGGTGTTGGTGAAATGGGTCGGATATCCTTCGAAGTTCAACAGCTGGATCGATGCCAAGGGTCTCGTCGGGTTATAAAGGCTAATTGTACGTCCGTCGCGATGTCAGTCGTCCACGTATGACAGACGAGACAACATCACGCATCACCGTTAGCGACGAAGAAGAAGAAGAAGAAGAAGAAGAAGAAGACGACGTCGACACTCTACCGCCACCACCACCACCACTAAAGAAAGAGAGGACTCCGTGGCACATATTCGGTACCGCGTGTCCCAAAGAGGAGATCGTCTTTCTGTGTCAGGTCATCGTCTTGTACACGGTCATCTTGGTCAGCATCTACAACCTGACGTTTGGCCACCACGATCCGACTCTGTGGACGGCCCTGTTGAGCAGTTCGTTGGGTTACCTGCTACCCAGTCCGACGTTGAAACAACAACAACATGGAACCGAGTGATTTCTATCTCACGTTGCCCAGCAATGCTTCCATGCACACGCACCCCGACAACACGATGACCCACTACATCACGACGCTACCGAAACGTATCCTACTACGGGGACAATGGGAATGCGGTCTGGTGGAGGTACAGTACCCACACAGTTGGTACAACATCGTAGACGACGACGCGGGGTTCGCTGTGACACTACCGATAGACGAAGAGCACCCACGGTCCCTGCACACGAAGACTATCCGAATCGGAACCGGATACTATAAAGATCCGTGGTCACTGATCCTCTCCATTAAGATTTAACAAACCTGATTATGTGGTAGAATATATAGGAGATAAAGTAACAACCATCAAACTACTTACATAAGATAATATCTG